>JABEVS010000223.1:0-105085 GCA_018290735.1 Coelastrella sp. MACC-549 | reverse complement strand
ATGGATCTGGCATATAGGCCCGCCTACGTTCCACAGTGAGGGATTACACGGACACTGTAACTGTTAGTGTCACTCGTGTGGCTGTGGTCAAAGTCCGACGTAGTTCTGCTACAGGGCGCGTTATACAAGAATAGTAGCCTACAGGGTGTGCATGCAACAAAGGTGGTAGCAGAAAATCACAATCAACATCCGTCACCATGGGCCCTGACACCATCCAGTCATCATTGGACGCCGCTGTTGCCGCTGCTGACTGGTACCAGTTACCCGGTGACTTGAATGGTGGTGGTACCACTCAATGCATATGGCCAGCACTCCTTGTTTCCAGTGCAGCCAACATACAGCCTGCATGTTGTCAAAGCTGAAAACCCTTTTCATAATGCTGATGACGGTCACTGACCAATCTGTCAGCTGTTTTTGAGTTTGCCAGCTTCAGCTGATGCGTACTACCCACATAGTATGTGCCACAGTGCCAGTGCCGGCAGGGTGGGCGCCCACTGATACTGTGGCAGTTAGACACACGGTATTCATTGGTGGGCGGGCTTGTGGTTCAACATCCCCAGTCACTTTGAATCATGAGCACTCCTGCTGGATTTGAGCAACAGAGTGCTCGTTGCTCTGCAGCTGCATCTGCAACTTGCATGATGACTTGTATGTAACTTTGCAATTTTTGCAATCATGTCAGGCTAGCAGGTCGCACATGCCACTTGCTGCGGCTAGCTCATATCATGCATCATTTATAGAAAAAATTATAGAAAAAAACTTTCTCTGCCAGTAGCAAGTAGCCAATTGTCCAGCATGAAAGTGAGGTACAGCTGTCGCGTCGCAGTACAGGTGCTTCAAACGTCGAACAGCTAGATGGCAACCAACACAACAAGCAAATGCATACATCTGTCTAAATTTTGATGATGCTCCCGTGTCGCACCGGCTTGGTGGGCACTTGTTACTGCGGGGGAATGTTATTTATGAAGATCTTCTGCGATAGCGTCAGGTCTTGCTGTGCTCCTGCATCTCAAACAATGTCATCTAAGTCATTGTTTTGACATGGATTGCGGCTGTTACGTATCTCCAGCTGTCCGGCAAGACGAGTAGTTGGTGCTGAAGATCTCGCTGTGTCTGAAGCTCTCAGCATTGACTTGCGGTTACACATTTTCCTAGTAAAGCAGAACATTGCAATGGCACACGCCTTGCAGCATAAGCAGACTGTGGGTGGGGCGGCCAGGCGATGCTCGGTTCAGTCACACAGCAGAATCGGTACTGTGGCAGTGAGCAGAGTGCAACGTACACAGCAACACATATGTTTTGCTGGCAAGCTGGACGAGGTTTCCCTGTTCGCTGACAGCAGTATAGTGGGTGGCAAGTCTTCCTCATCTATGTCCACACAAGCAAAGTCTCAACCTGTGAAGCTGGAGGATATCCCACTAAACAGCGAGGTAAATGCATTGAATATATGAGTTTCATCATATTGAGGAGTATCGTGTACGCGTAGACACTGAGCATGATGTGCACGACATGGACCAGCAGCATGACTACTGCAGGGTGTTGTTCCATACCCCACAGCAGAAATGCATGCGCATTCGCTGCGCACGACATCCAGTATAGCCTTCGTATTTCTGCTGTAGATCATACGGCATTGCAATGTTTCAGGGCTAGACCTGCGCTGCTGTGCACTATGTGGCACCTGTGCTGTTGACTCATGTCATGCGCACATCCTCCCATTTAGTGCCGTGAGGGCTGGCGTGGCAGTAGACATCGTCATTGGCCTAGCACTGACACGTTGACAACAGTGCATGCTGCTGTATGCCAACTCTCTCATTTGCTCAAACATTGGCATTAGGTTCTGCATCCACAGCCCCCACATGGCACATTGGCTGCGGCACAGCACCTTTGTGCAGCTGCAACAAAAAACTTGCCATTTCAGCAAACGAATCCTGTCGCCAACTCGTTGCCTCTGCCTTTGTTGCTGGCCCCAGCTTGGCCTAGACTACAGTGCTCTAAGGGACTACCTGGCAGCTGGCGATGTCCGCAAGGCAGACGATGAAACACGTGCCTTGCTAATCAAGATGGCCGGCAGCGGTGCGCAGCAGCGAGGCTGGGTGTACTTCACAGAGGTGCCCCCAATCCCAGCCACAGACTTGCAGACAGTTGATGCGCTGTGGCGGGCAGCTAGCAACAACAAGTTTGGCTACAGTGTACAAAAGGAGTTGTGGGTGCAGGTGAGGTCTGGGGCAGGGCCACTGAGCTACTTGAAGTTCAACAATGCTATTATGGCAGGCAGCCTCTGATGCTGTCAGGCCTCATGCGGTCGGGGTTCTTGTTCACCTGGTTGCGTGGCACTGGCCTGGCGGGCACATGCATTCCATCAGGACCCAACGCAGATCACTCACCAACCGGTCCAACAGCACACCAGCCTCTATATCGGGCTCCACATCTTAGTGGCACCATTTGTTGGAGTGTGTGATGTAAACCTTTTTTCTGTTTCTCTCTGCAGGCTGGACGCAGATGGCCCAAGTTCTTCAAGGCCATTGACTGGGTGGTTGGAGAGAACAACGTGTACCGCAAGTGGCCGGCAGAGTTCAAGTACGAGTATGAAGCTACCAAGGGCCACATGCCTCTCACAAATGCTCTCAGAGGTACACAGCTGTTCCAGGCCATTATGGAGCACCCAGCATTTGCCAAGACAGCAGGCGGCAAGGCAGGACTAAGCATTGAGGAGCGCAGTGCAATGTCAGGGAAGGACACACTCAAGTTCTGAGTGCTTGATTGTTGGTGCGCGGTGGGGTGTAGCTCTGTTTGTGTATGAGAGAGTTGCTGGTTCTTCTTTATTGCTGAGGGCTAATAGGTTGCTTGTTTGACCAATGACTTGGTGTGCTGGGCTGGGCTTGGACAGGCATGGTACTGGTAGGAGTCTGTTGGGTCAAGGTTGGGCTCTGGAGGGGTTGTAGATAGGCTAGAGATGGTGCACATCATCAACACAACACAGTGTTCCAATCAAGCAGTCCACAGACAGCCTGTTGGGCATCTGATGACTGTGGTAAGCTGATGGGGCAAGTTTGTCACCTTGATAAGCAACAGTGCAGTGGACCATCTTCTGTTGGACCACCCATTATATCATGACATGACAGCGATGAGCGTATGTGGGTGATACTCAAGCATCTGGACTCAACAATGTGACAGACATCACTCGCGTAGTCAAAACATTAGTAATAGTGCTGCCCGCAGGGTACCTCTGCTGGCAAAGCAGCCGGCAGTGCAGACTCTGTCTTCCCAGGTAGCACATTGCACCGTTTTGTGTGCTACAGCTGCCTGTGCAGCATGCTTGCTCAGAGGCACAGTGGCTGTATCAGCAGCCAGCCCTTCTGAAGCCCATGTTGTTGTGTTTGGGAGACTGAGCTCTCAAGGTGACCGTGCAGTTGGTTACCCAGCTACAAAGGGAAGGATGTTGTCAGGCGGGGAAATTTCGTATTGTAGCTGTGCCTGCAGTGCAGGTGTAACTTTTGCTTTGAGAGTATGGCATCACTTGGGGAATTCATTGCTTGTGTTACATTGTGCACTAAGCAGGCAGTTGCTGTGCCCACTCATGGTTCACATCATCATTGTGCACCTGCCAGTGCGTATCGTGCAACTCAAAGTGATTGGCTGCCTGCATGCTTACTCTGTAGTGCTGTAGTCCTTGGTGGCAGCAACAGGCTTCAGAGGCAGCATGACGCAGCAGAAGGGACTCTTCCACAGGGCTCTGACAATGTTGTGCAGCATGGATGA
Source organism: Coelastrella sp. MACC-549 (assembly GCA_018290735.1). Taxonomy (NCBI): domain Eukaryota; kingdom Viridiplantae; phylum Chlorophyta; class Chlorophyceae; order Sphaeropleales; family Scenedesmaceae; genus Coelastrella; species Coelastrella sp. MACC-549. Next base: position 101,326 of record JABEVS010000223.1, on the reverse strand, counting down.
TCACTCATGGCGTGTTGGACGGTTGTGTCCTTGAGCCTGTGTGCATGCTACGCCGCCAGTACCATACAAGACCATGTGAACCAGAGTGGTGTTCATGCTGCAGCTGGTGGATGCATTACATGCGTCACGACGTGATCACAGCTTGCGTGCGCAAGCACAGATGGTGGACTGGTTCCTACATCAGTGCGAATGGTATTGCTTGATAGATACAGCGACTCATCTGCATGGTGCCCGATGATAAGTAAACCTTGACCTGCACAGCACAAATCCAGCCTAACTCGCTGGTGTCAGTACGTACTGTACCGTACAGTTGTTGCAGCAGCACATGTCCCGTTCGTTGCAACCCAAAAGCTACTCTTCTTGGACCGCATCCCTGTGGCAGTACCTGCAGCTGAAATAAACATCGCAGAGTAGCAAAGGCACATCAAGTGCATGCTGGCCAGTCTGGCACCTGTCCGTCTGTAGCAGCAGCGCCCTGCCCCCTTCTGACAGAGGTCATAGCCAGCGGCGAGACGCAAGGTATCCCTTTACTGAATAGTCTTCTAATCACCACCATCGAAGGCTGCGGAGGCAGATCCAACCAGCAAGGGTTGCTGTATCAGTCAGTGTCATCTCCGGCAACGGTCAATAATTGACCATCTCCGGCATTGACAATGCCCAGTTGACCATCAGGCATCTTTAGTGCCTCGTCCACCGACACTTATATACTTATATGCCTGTCATATCACCTGTGTATGATACACCTCGTCTTCCCTTACTCCTCGTCTGCTGTTCGTGCGGTGCCCACCCTCTCCTGCCTCCTTGCGCACAAGTGTCACGCCTTACGACCCTACTACTTATTGAACGTTCCTAATCCCGTTTACCATGGGATCAGGTGGCAGCAAAGTTCAAGTGCACGTCAAGGCTGACAAACCGTATTACTACACTGGAGATGTGGTTACAGGCTCTGTGGTGTTCCACACAGAGGAAGCTATCACCTTTCATAAGATTAACATCAAGGTTAGCCGTATGGAGAGTATACATGAGTGTAGACGGTCATGCAGAGGCCGTGAAAGTTGCTTTACTGAAGCTCACAGCACCACCATGGCCACCACGTTGAGTAGTGTGCACTCCTTTCTGATGTGACTGCAATCAGATCATGAGGGAACAACAATAAGTAGCTTAGAAGCGCATTGTAGCGTGTTCAAGGCAAGCAGCAGACAATGCTGCAACTCATAAAAAGAACATGTTATGGAAGCAGCAAACTTTGAGCTCACCAGCAAGGTGCCGCACTGAATGCAAAGTCCTGTACAGCTTTTGGACCACAGACGGTGGTTCTGCCTCCACGTCATACAGAGACTTGCTGTTCCTGGCTAAATCACCATTTGTGTACAAGCAGCCTGCATGAATCACACACAGGTAACTGGGGTGGAGAAGGTTTCCTGGGAAGAAAGGCATGGGTCTGGCAAGAACAGTCACACAGAGCACTACAGGGACAAGCACCACATTTTTCAGGTTGGCACATACCGCACCTTGCACAGCCCCCAACATGACACAGCAGCAAAGTCTTCAATGGGCTTCCTTCTACAAATTGCTGCTGTTTCAGCAATTACGGTTGAACCTCAGGGTCTGCGGCAGCCACCTGCAGGCACCCAGTGTCCTGGCAGGACCTTGGCACACGTTGTTCAGGTCATCTGGCGGCCAGCTGGCAGTGATTGTGTTGCCAAAATGGGCGCCTTGCAACAAGCAAGTTGACAGGCACCACAGCATGTTGAGACATGCTAGATATGGAACTCAGTTGTTTGAAACAAGCTGCAGGCAACCCAGATCCTTGACCTGACGTTACCAGTGTATTCGTAGCTCTGACAAACATTTGGTCTTCTGCTGCAGATCAAGCTGCCAATCCTTAATGAGGGCACATTGCACCCAGGAGACTACCAGTGGCCTTTCTCTTTTCAGCTGCCAGAGAACATTCCTGGCAGCTTCACATACAATTCAGGCAGCACACGGTAAGCTGATCAAGGCAGGTGGACATTGACATTGCCACAGCGGCATCTGGTACAGGTGAAGACATACGCGTGTTATGCAGTCTGCTGGTTGGCTGCACATGCCTATACCCCAGGCATGAGTTACAACTTTCACGCATATCTATAGCCGCTATGAGACAGCAGTCTGCAGTACTGTTCTGTATTCACGACCAGCGTGCCACTTTGCATGCAAGGCTGCTGCCATAGTAGGGCTCAGCGAGCCCTGGACTGTTGACACCGCACTCAGCGTCTGATATTCCTATAAAAAGAGCAGCACCCGTGAATTACTGATCTAATGCCACTTGAAGTGACAGGGACCATGGCAACTTCCAACTTCCTGTGTGCGGCATTGCCAGAACATATGCAGTCTCTGGTCACAATCTGTGCTCTGCAGGGCTGTCATTGAGTACAAGATCAAAGCTGACTGTGACCAAGTGGGCTTGCTGAAACCTGACTTCAAAAAGACCATCAAAATTGAGGTCCTGCAGCGGCATAAAGCAGCACCAGCACCAGTGAACTTGTCTGCTGAAGAGTCCATCTCATTCTGCTGCTGCTTCAACAAGGGATCTGTGGGGCTCAAGGTGACTGGGGACACAAACAGCTGCTTGCCTGGAGAACAATTAGGAGTAAAGGCTCAGGTAAGAGGCACCTGGTGTCATCTGATAATAGCATGCTGCTTCAGAAAGCTGACTGCAGCAAGCCATTGCTACTCTCCGGTAGAATTGCTCAGGCTCATGCATCAACACTTTGGTAAAGCCTGCTGGCCATCTGTGTGTGGCAGTAGCCATGCTGCTTTAAAGCAGCAAAATTTGGAGATATTGCATGACTTTATGTACAGGCTGCCACAGCCTGAGCAGTGGTGCACTGCAGCACCTCTCAGAGAGGTTGACAGTGGGCTGCCAGCCTTTGGAAGGCTGTACATGATGCATGTCTGAGACGCCCTTGAACTATATAGTGCCTGAAGCCGCCCTAGTCAGGCTGCTATGCATTGCACCACCAGCACCAGCCGTTTAGGGCTTCTACTGCAGGATTATTCAAAAACTCAATGGGGTTGAACAGGTTGACACACTGTGAAAAAATTCTGCGAGTGCGCATTCGTAACAGCCTTCTTTTTGTGTAGCCATGACATGTGTGGCTGCTTGCCATGCTTCCATTGACAGATCAGGAGCCTGTGCCACACAAGTACCTTGCTAGAAACATAATGCTTGCAAAGATTGCACAGGCTCTACAGAGTCTAGTAGCTACTAGAGTCAATACTCCTGAACCACAGGCTGTGCCATATTGCTGTGTGCTGTGCCAGATTGCCAACAAATCTACACAAGTTGTGCCATGTGTGGAGTTTAGAATCTATCAGAAGACCCGACTGACAGCCAAAGGCATGTTTGGAGATCACCACAAGACATTCGCTGTTGCGCAGGTGTATCAGAAGTGAGTGTGTGATGATTTGGGGGTCTGCAGCTGCAACACACACACACAGTACTGTGCTAGTTGGCACACATGCAGACACTGCCTGCTTGAAGCAGGCCACTGTCATACGGCTGCTCCTGTGTTCACAAATTGCAGAATGAATGTAAGCAGGCTTGGCAGGCAGATGTTGCCAGCAGGACTTCAGCAGGTTTGTTGCAGGCTACAGGTCAGCCCAGAAGTCGTTGCTGGCGCCATTGAGTCAATGGCAGAGCCAGTAGCAGCCCTGCACAGCAGTGCCGTGAACCCAGGTTCTGGGATGCCTGCTGAGAAATTTTTATGAAAAAAAAACCAGGTCATAAAATCAGACCTGAGGAGTTCATGGCAAAGAGCCAAGAGGATGGTTGCTACGGTCAGTTCTAACCACTGGGTATCATGCATTCCTTGCAGGCAGACTCTGTCTGGTGGGCCAGTGGGTGCTCCTGCAGCACCTGGCACGGTGTCAGATTACGGAGCAGTTCTGTCTCTGGACAAGCACTTGGAGGCTACATGCAACAGTAAGGTGTGTGGGGGGATGGGGGGGGGGGGGGCAAGACAGTGTCAGGTTCATGACACATGCAGGTCACAGCCATGCCGCATGCCATGCCGCATGTCAGTGACACATGCATCATATGACGTGTCGGACAAGTCTCAGAGCCACTCAGATTGTCTTGGTTGCTGCTGCCTTTCTGCCACTGGCACTGGCAGTGCTATGCACCAGTGCCACTAGACTGGTCTGCAGTTGTGCTGTTGCACAGCACTACTGTGTAGTCCCCCCCCCCCCCCTAGCCGGGCTTCTTATGTGTTGGCTAAATAACCAGTTCATCTGTGCGACCTCGCTACAGCGTTCACTTGCATCATGCAAGTGCCTTTGATGTTTTGCAGCTGATCCAAAGCCACTATGAGCTTGAGGTGCGCGCCAAAACAGGTTGTTGCCTGAGTGAGGTGGCTGTGAGGCAAGCCATCATGCTGAATGATCCACAACCAGTGGAAGTGCCGCCAGTGATGATGCCGCCGCAGGGATGGGCGCCACAGGTGGGCAATTGTAACCATGACAATGACGATGACAATGGTATTGTCTTAATTTAGAAGCTTGGGGGCACAATCATTCAGTGTCAGCCCAGTGACTGTCGACTCGTGTTGCGTGGCAGCTGACATAGAAAGAGTGGCCGCAAAAGTTAAAAGCTATTCAACCCCTTAGCAAGCATTTTTAGGTAGCAGCTTTTGCCCTACAGTACCGCCCGGCTGGCAGTGGCCCTGATGAGCAGCTGGGCGCTGCCAGTGGGTGATGGTTGCTTGCTAGGGAGGCTTGATGGTGTGATTGAGTTGTCTACTAGTGATCGACTGTGCTGCCACTGCTGCTAATGGTCCGGCCGGCGGTGCATACCACACAGGTGTACCCCATGGTTCAGTTCTCAGTCCCTGTCCCTCAGGGGTATGACTACTTGATGCCTCCATCTGGTGGCCCCACCATGCCAGGGTACAAGCCAGCGGACCAGGCAATGCCAGTGGTATCCGTTTACCAGGATGGGTATCCACAAGGCTTGGGGCCCGGTGTACAGCCACCTGCTGTGGATGCAGGCTGGGCATCTCAGACGCCCGCTGCAATGCCTGGAGCAATCAACAGCCCAAACACTTCCTATGGCATGCCACACTGACCAGGGCTCAAAGATGCTACTATATACCAATACCAATACAATTGGGGGTCTTCAACCCCTCCCGGCACTAGCCAGTGAGCCAGCAAATGGCTCATAGGACGCATGGTACTCTTCACTTTGATCATGAGATCGTGCGACCTCTGACCACACTATTATGCTGAGCATTGTTATGGGTCTACAGACCACCAACTTCAGTTGGTCGTCTGACTCAGGAGCACTCGTCTGAGGACTTTGCGGAATTATGATCATAATTGCCTGTGTGTATGGCTCAGTGAGCCAAAGCAGATGCTGTCAGCAGGCGCTGTTGTGCACGACACAGCACTATGAACATCGCTGATACCAATTGGTTGTTGAATTTGGCTTGATAATACACCTGCATCAGGTACGGTGTGCAACATAACCACCATCATTTGAGGGCATGACACAAGTGGTCACGGTTCAAGAAATTAGAGGCCATGCAACATTGGATGATCATCTCTGCTCTTGAGCTGGCAAATGAAATGACATGCGTGTACTGATTGCCATGGAGCCGGCAGTCGATCAATGTCCAAGTTGGATGCAGCAACACAGCAGCCTGCACATGAGCGTCATGCCTGAAACTGAGCTTCGTGCCTGAGACTAAGCTTCATGCCTGACACCGTGTCAGTGACTGCATAATACTATGATCCCTGATGAATTACAAATAAAGTAACTGCAGTGAAGAATGCCGTTTTCTTTGTCTGAGATCGCTGACTCTAGTAGAGCTTTTCAGTGGGAGTAGCTATAGGTTGTAAACTTTAAGGCTGGAAAGCCGCATGGCGCAGGGGTCAATTGAAAAGCACTAGACATGTACACACTGATACATGATGTATCAGCAGAGATTATCATACCGGTACTTTGCCGTGATGAAAGCGGCAGACTGGTAAGATACATGTCTTTGGTGGTTTCCCCCTTGACAATTGAGATCAGATAGTCATGCAATCCGCCTTGTCCAAAATTGGGACGAAATCCACTGGGCAGATTTTAGGCGAGGGGCCAATGGCATAAAATGCTATGGCTGCAAAGTACTGATCGATATCATGTCATGCAGACATGCATATGCATGCTTCAGGCCGGTCAGGGACAGGTGTGTAAGACCTAATGCTGGCTGCAGTGCTGCTGTCAACAATCACAAGGTAAATAACAGGCTGCTGCCATCAAACAAGTCTGCAGGTGCCTGAGAAACGCCACGATTTCGTTTAGTGCCGTACTGCCACGAGTGGTTCTTCTGGTTTGGCCACGATTTTTCAACTCATACTGTCGCCTTTTGATTCAAACTTTCTGCCGACCCCTAGGTGGGCCTGTAGCAGTTTTCAACAACGCCTCCTGCTCCATAATACTGTTGCTTCTGCTCATTTCTGGGTGCACACATTGCGGATCTTTAAGCTTTAAAAGTGGACTATTATTAATGTCATAATGTTGACGATAGTCTTCAAATGGGGGAACAGCTTACAGTGCCCACGGCAGCTTACTAATAGCAATTGCAGGATGCTCAAGTACCTGGATACACTGAAGCACGGAGTTGTCCAGTTTGAAGATTGTATGCGTCAGAAGGACATCTAGAGCCACGCAACAGCCATTTAAAGCCCGGAAAGGGTAAACCTTAAGAGAGGTTCAGTTTCGGTCATGGACAGGCTGTGATTGTTCACAGCTTCTCCGTACCCCAACTGTTCTCCCGAAGCTGTGCGCAGTTGATATCTTAGGAACCACTCGTGGCAGCACGACAACAGCGGGGTCCCTGTGGATTTCGACGAGGCCTTGGCATCAGCCGTTGTGACCAGCCCCATCGTTGTGCCCCACAGCTGAATAGGCACCCTGGTTCTGTTGATGCTGACATATGCCTACGCTCTTGAGACGGCATGGCATCCCGCACCGTACGGTGGCACGCGTGTTGCTGCGTGCCACAAGCTGGCAACAGTTGTGCCTAGGATACTGCAACCAGAACGCACTCGGCAGCGCGTCACTGCCTGGATAGAAGGCAGAGAGTCGTACGTGCAGATCGAACCTTATTCTACCTTTGGTGGGGAGTGTTGGTAGCAGCACAAGTTTCAGTACCTAGTGCTGCTCATGTGCATATGCTTACACCGCCTGTCTTTGTTGGTGCAGAGATCATCAGCTCCACGCCTGGAAAGGCTATCTACACCAACCCAGAGTTGGTAGATGATCTCCAGGTGCCTCGTTTCCACCCAGGTTACGAGGTCACAGAGCCTGAGAGGCAGCTGCAATGTAGGGATGATTTCCCTGACATTCCTCAGATGCCTGAGGCAGTGCTTCGCCATAATGCGTCAGCTTTCCAAGGCACCATGGCATCATATGTCGTCGGTGCCGTGCGCGGCAAGGAGTGTGTACCACAACACAACTTTGGCACCGGCTATTTTCTGTCCCCTCCTGTCAAGGTGAAATGCACTGCGTTGCTGTGCGTCTTGCTGTTGGGTCTACCCCTCCCCTCCTACCCCACCGCGCCCCAACCACAACTGCATTGTCACACATGCAGGCCGCAGTGTGGGTGTCGGTGCTGTGGAGGCTCACTTCTGCTCAGTATGCACTTGTGCACTGCTCTTCAATCCAGTGAGCATCTGCAATGGCAGGCGCTGTTATGTCTTGCACAGCCGTCTGCAGTTGCTTGTTTTGACGCTAATCTACTGCTTCTGAATGATGACCAAGCAGAAAATGGGTGTTGGCACGGTGCTCCTTTTGCAGGCACCAGGCAGCGAGAGGGTGGTGGTCTTTATGGGGACAGCCTTGAACAATCTGGAATACACAGCAGCACTGCGGTATAGGGTGGGTGCAAAGTACATTGCCAGCCCCTTGTTTGACCAAATGGTGGACGTGAGGCCTACCGATTTCATCACCCCCTGCTTGTCTCTGGATGATGCAGTTTACAAAGTAGGTGCAAAGCTTGCTTATAGGCCTGGCAATGTGTCAGCCTTGTCATGCCACCCCTTGCACAGCCCACATCTGTCAGTCCTCTTATGCAGATGCATCGCAATCAAAAACCACTAAGGCAGCTGCTTGTTCCACCCCAAGAGGACCCAATGTACACAGTAAGAAAGGTATACATGGTTCAGCGCTACAGCTGCTGCACTCCCACCTAGCAAAAGACCAGCTTTGCACACGCGATGGTAGTAGACAAGGTAGAGGTACGCATCCAAGCGGCCATGCTGCTGTACATCGTGACTCAGCACCTGTACTGCACCTTTGCTTGTATTGTTCTGGCTGCAGGAAGTATTCAAACTTGATGGTCCTGCACCTGTCCCTGAGTCTGTTGGTGAAACCCCAGCCTATCCTCCTTTGCAGATTCCTGCCACTGCCAAACCGTTGCCCATCAAATACAGCCCAGATGTCGCTATGCTCAAGCTTGATGCTGAAGACGGGTTTCCTTTCAACCAGGAAAACAACTGGAGCCCTGCTATGAAGAAGGATTGGTTGGTGCCGGCTTACGTCCCCAGTAGTGACCTGATGCGCATGTTCGTTGCTACTGCTGGTTTTGCAGGTAGGTTTGCTGCTATGTCACTGTTGGATATGATAATAATAATAAATACCAGCAGCCATAGCATTTACTGCCATCAGCCTCGCGCCCGATGTTTCGCAGGCGGATTGTCTAATCGATGATTACCATCCTCTTTTGCGACAAGGGTAAACCACTGGAAACCCCTTGAAGCGTGTTGACGGGCAGGTACTCAGTGGTGACACCGCCACACGGCTGGGGCAAGTATATTTTAGCCCAACTATCGATCACTCCCAACGCGATGGGACGTTGGTAAGGGCGCCCAGAGAACTGAGAAATCCGCCCTGGTTCAGAATCAAACTCGTGCCCTTTCAGACACCTTTCAAAGTTGACCATCTTAACCAGTAGACCATGTGTTAACCGTCCCGCCGGACTGTTGGATATGCAGGTTGACTGTGAAGCACAGCTGAGCATGAGATTGGTTCAACTAGTTGATAGAACTATCGCATATCGCGTTTGGTTTCTGCCTGTCATGTGGTTGCCTGTAATGTATGCAGGCACAGTGCTGTGCCAGACCTCAGCTGGGTCAACATGTTGCCAGCCTGCTGCTTGGGGCAGCTGCTGAGGGCAGGCAGGTAGGCCTGGGGCCAAGCAGTTAATACCAGCGACTGCCAATGCAGTGTGCTGAGTCTGTAACAGACATAGCATCATTAGCTTGACCTCCTGTACATCCTCCAATTCCAAGTTTTGTCCGGATCTGCTGTGCAGGTAGTGTCACGGACCTTGAGCAGGTGCAGGCCATGTATGGAGCAAAGGATACTGAGGCTGCAGAGAAGCTGGCAGAAGAGCTATTGTCAGAGATTCTACCCGCTCAGGAGCTGCTTGTGGCTGCTGGGGATGTCATTGCAGACAATGGGCTGTTTCTGTACCATCGAGCCTCGGCCCTGGCTGGCATGTCAGGAGCTGCTGTGCGCAGCCTTGAGCATCCTCAACTGCTGCTAGGCACACACATTGGCGGTGGTGAGTTATCTGGATCATGAGCTCCATGAGCTGATATTCTCAGTACTCCGCACACCGTTGTGTTCCTCTATATGTGGATACAGTAGGCAAGGGTGCTCACAGGCTTCACAATTTACAAGCGATGTGTATTTTAATATGGGGCATACACATACTTGATGCCAAGGCATCAACATGTGGTGATTGGCCTATTGTGTTGCTTGAGTAGTGGCTGGTGGATGTGCTGTCCATGATCAACAGCTGTCAGCACGGGCGCAAGCACTCAAACCAACAGTCCCCTGCTGCCATCACCAAGTGGAGGATCAAGGCACTGCTTGGACAGTCACTGGCTCATAGGTCACAAAATGGCCACTGCAGGATTGTGGCCGTGAAATTGTTATTATGAGGGCGATGTTTGTCACCAAACAACGCAGGCAAAGTCCCATCATTGCACCTTGATGTTTTGTTGGTACTGGTGTGCTGCAATTGGTTCAACAGCAACAGGCTGTGAGCCCAGCGCCACTGCAGCATACTTTGTGTATGCTGGATGTAGCTCAGATATGATCTCAGGAAGTCACAGCCTGATATATGCAGCACAGTAACAGCTCTGGTAATCACTTTATTGCTTGCTTCTTGCTGCAGGTGAGTATGACTACAATGTCGCCACCAGTGTTAATCACCCAACGTGGTGTGCGCTGTATGTTCAGCACATCTTGCCAACCATCGTGGATGTGCAGGAGTGGCCAGCTCCATACATGCCTGGCGCCTTGGCTGGCTACCTGCTGCACCACAAGGACCTACTGAACAGACTGGGCCTCTGGCAACAGCATGCGCAGCACTTCGTGGAGGCGCACAGCACAATCACAGCCTAAGCCAGGCATCTGTAGCTCAGCCGCACGCTGAGTCTGATTTGTCACAGGGCTAGGTGTCAGTTGCAGCCATTCAAAACATGCAGCATGGTTGTTCCGCATTGTTGGCAACAGCAGAGGCTCGCTGCGATGAGGGCTGCATGTTTCTGTCTGCGCTGTTTTCTGTCCGTACTAGTGATGTGAAGCTTCACTTGAGCAGCTCAGCATGGCATGACTTGAAAGGTGTAACCTGTCAAGTCATGCCATGCTGAGCGGGATTGCTTTTCTTGTTGCAGTTGGACTTGACTGCTACTCATAGCACTTGTAATGATGTGCCGCATGGCCGTCGCATAACGCCGGGCACAAGCCATAGTGTGCTTGAGCTGCAGGTATCCTGTCTGGATCAATTGTTCTGTGACTGACCTGAGGCCCCATGAGCCATCAGTTGCCGCCTTACGGGTGGGTACCCTGTCAGGTCTTGTAAAAGAAATTGAGCCATGCAACAAGTTCTTGTGGTGACTTATTGCTACTACAGCAGTAGCATTGTTAGGTCACACCCAGCATAAAATCACTGCGCTAGTGACACCACCAGCGACAAGCATGTTTTGCTGATGGACAATTGGACCTGGATAGCCCAATCCTGGCCATTTGGCAATACAAAAGGCCATGACACAATCATACTCATATGTAACCTGTGCATCTTGAGCCCAGCGATAATCTGTGCACCAATCACTTTTTACATGCAGGGGCCGTATCTTAAGATGATGAGCTCATCTGAATTTGACTGGATACTGCGTGGCCGTGGCATATGATAAAGCAATATTGACTGGGGCTTTCCACCGCCACCTGCCCTAGGCAAAACACGCAGAAGTGACTCACATCGGATGGATCCATCATCACTGCCGCACAACGGCTGAAGCAGTGTGCGTGCTATACAGTGCTCCATCATAGCCTGCCATCTCAAGCAACAGCCGCCGCTGCTGCTGCTGTTGCTGTTGCTGCTGCAGCAACATATACATTGGCCTATTGACCATCGCTAGGCACGTAGGCCCTGCCAGGCTTTAAAGTGAAAGCAGTCACAGGTGTGCTGCTGGCTGGCCGTCGGGGATCATGAGGTATTGGCGGCCGAACACAAGCTGCAGAGCAGTACCACTGTCAAAGACCTATTGGTGTTAGTCTTGTCGCCACATTGGCGACAGCAGTGTCTCACCATCCTTGAGCCCCTCAGCAAATTTTGCCTTAGCCAGGTTTCCTCCCTCATCATAGCTGTCTGCAACTCCTGGGATGTTCAGTCCACTCTTCAGGGCTTCCTTGCCAGTGGACACCCAGCGACCAGGAGGCGGGCGCCTTTTGCCACTTGGTGACCAAACCTGTCGACACCAGCTTTGTGATGTCAGCACGACTGATGTGAGCATGAGCTGTTGGCATGAAACACAACATCCTGGGCTGTCCCTAGGTGAATGTCATACGGGACAAGTCTTGCCTCTGCAGCCTGCAACTGGAGCAATGCCACATGGCCCCAATAACAGGCAGCTGTCCGGTTGCTCGTGTGCAGGAAGTGCTGCATCATGTTTTTGGAATTGCAGCTCACTCACTTGGCTCCAACCTTGGTACCCTCCCTCAAGACGTACAGCACCTGTGAATGCTGCATCCGATAACTGCTGCAACGCAGCATCCGACAGCGCTCCTCCATCACCACACAACTGCAGCAATGCATTGGGCAAACGGCATTCAGCACACGTTAGACATGTCAGCTTGCTTGCAATCACATTGACACTGACAATGCTGCAACCTTAGGAAGTGTATGAGGATTACTGCTATGAAGCCCCCATAGTTCAGAGAGAATTCTGAGTGAAATCAGTCCCCTCATCTGCAATAGAGCCCCTAATGCCCTGAGGGTGTGCTGACTAAGCCACATGGCATCTCAGATTCATCAATGCAGCACTTACCACAAGAAGCTTTGCTGACTGGGGCACTTGAGAAGCAACCTGAAGCATAATGCCCAGCACAAACGGTCAGCACATACAATGCTCAGCCGATGGGCCTGCACTTACACCTTTGCTGAATGCAGCTGGCAATCAGATGCCAGTGCAGCTTGCTGGCTGTGATCAAGAGGGCGTGTGACTGGATGTCTCAAAGATGGGGCACATGATCCCCACTGCAGCTGATTGCAGCATGATGGTTGTGATTTGGAAGAAGCCACAGGTAACATGAGCAGATGCTGAGCTGTACTGAGGGCCACTCACCGCTGCAACGAAGTCTGGATTCCAGGTTTGATTGTCATTCAGCACTACTGGGGCATTGAGTGTACTCCTTGCAGGTTTTGTGATGTGGCCATAGTCATACTCTTTAGCACTTCTGCGAAGCACATTGTAACAATCTTACTCAGAACTGCCAATCTGTCTACTGTCTCTGGTTCATTGCTGGCCTGTTGCATCTGACCCACATGCCAGTCGAGCACTTCATGGCTGCCACAGTAGTCTGGGCAGTAGAAGTTGCAAAGTGCACCAGAGTCACCTGACATCTAAAATCTTGTAGCCTTCTCGCTCAATCAGCCGCTTAGCCTCCTCTGCATTCACAGATGCCCAGTAACCATTGCTTCTGGATGCCAAGCATGTAACTCGTTGGCGTGTCGGTGCTGTTACAGGCTTTGCTGATGTTCCAGGCCTGCAGACAGCAGCAGCAGCAGCTGCCATGTTGCCAGTATAACCAGGGTGGCAGAACCTCCATAATATCATTGCCGGAGTTTGTTATAGCTGATGACAAGTACAATACCCGAATCAAGAAGAGCTCTATTTAATGTGGAGCCTCACCTGCGAAGCAAGGCCTGCTTCTTTACTGTATCGTGGCAGATGCAACAATTGGCGCCCAGCATCCCTTTTATAAACTAATACACGTGTTTTGAGGTCTATATACGCATGTGTCTTCACTTGCCGTGCTTGCTGCTGCACGCTGCTGCTGGGTTCGTACGATTGCAGGTCAGCCGTGTTGCTGCCGACTCAGACGACGCGCAACGGAGAGGAGACAGCCAAACAAATATGTTCTAATATTTCTTGACAGCTGGCATCATGCCTATCCAACGCAAGCAACGGGCTGCTGTCACTGACAGTGTTCAAAGTTTGGTGCTGGTGTCTTCACAAAGCAATGCCATGTGTGTGCAGTCTGTCCCGAAGCCGACAGCACAGCCAGTATGATGTCTTTCAGGCTACCGTTGTGCTGCTAAACATGCTGTGCTGTAGCCGTCGGGCCGCTGGCTGCCTTTCATTGCGTTGCAGGGCGGCCCTAGGCCCAGGATTCTGGTCTATTGCATTCTGACTTTGACAAGGAACCATTCTTGATAGACACAGAACAACAGACACAACACACATTTGCACGCAGTATGCCGGTGGAAGAATACAGCTTGCCTGTATGCAAGGTCCCCTACTGTCCAATGTGCAGCTGCCACTTCTGAGATTGTGTTTCCAGACTTTGTGAGGAGGCGTTCGGTAGGATGACAGACCAACGCAAAAGGCTGTTTCAGGAAATACCAGGGCCCATACTGTGGGCTGTGCCCCGCCCGAGGTTGAAGGTGGTGCTGCTTTGAAGGGATTCCTACTGGGGCTGAGCACTTCCCAAAGGCTATAAACATTAGCAGAAGTTACCCTATAAGTGTGGCAGTGTGACTACCATGCACAGCCGTTGAACGGCAGCTGGACACTGTGCAAAATGATGTCCAACTGTGCACAATGAAGATGAGTCGTGACCACTTGCCAGTGGCTCAACCTCAGTCACCTGACTATAAGACAAACATCAACTGCCCTTCATGTCCCATACTTATGTGTTTACATCACATGACTACCCTTACCACAACAGCTAACCTGCATAAGCAACGTGCATACTGCAATGACCCTGTCATGCTGAACTGGGACAAAGTCCTGACAGTGGCAGAGGAGTTTAAGACCTGGATGGTAGGTCCATCTTCAACCCCTTCTGGATCTGTCCCCATCCAATCAAGCGCCAGTGCTTCTCTACACGCCTGCTCAGTGCAACTTTCTCCCCCTCCTTGGTACATACAGGACTGGTGAGCTGCAGCTTGGCAAGATCATGCTTCACTGCCAGCACGCGGGCACCTGTGCACATACTGCCAATGTTGAGCATCAGCACCTCACCCTTGCTCAACTTGGTCACCTGGATGCAGACAGCAGCAGCCATGATGCCATCAATGACTCACTTGTCGATGTAAATTGAAACATGCTATGTTTCATTTCGCAGGTGCAAAGGTGAACTCCTGCAAAAGGGGGCATGCTGCAAGAGCTCCTCCAAACACACCTATGCACCGTGAAGGCTCACAGTCTAAGCCTCACTTCTTAGCAAATCAACCCAGCACGTAATGGCAACAGCAACAGAATAAGCGAGAACGACAGTGCAGGTCTGCTGCCTGCAGGAGAGGCTGAAACAGTACAGCTCAAGGAGCTGGGAAATCAGGCTGGACATGCTGTCACATGCTGGGTAAAACCAGACTGGTAACTGCCCCGACGGGACTCCAGGAGGCGATGGAATCAGCAGTTGTGCTGGCAGGAATCCAATAAGGGACTCAACCTCCTGCAACGTTCTATGGCGTTTACTACAGGACTATACACCCATGGCAGTACAGCCAGAAGTGGCCAGGTGCTCCTTGTTCATATGGCCTATGAGTGCCCGGCTAGAGGCACCCGCAAGCCCGCCACTTGCATCCAGACTCATGCACAATGCAGTGTAGCAAACGGCAGAACGCCCTGCCAAAGCAAACAAGGCCACGGGCATTGTGCTGTTTACCTTTCCTGCTTTCTCTCCCTCCTTGCTGCGGACACCAAGCAGTCGGCGCAGCAGGAAGAAGTTCACCTCAAGTTCGCTGTACACGTCTGGCAGGGCTCCCACCTCACCCAGCACCTGAAGGGAGGATCACAACATCAAGCAGCATCAGCATGAGACACAGGATGGTAGGAGGGCAGCTTGTGTAGCATTGTGCACTACCAGCAGAGCAGACTGACAGGTCAAGATATATGCAGGACATCCACACGCCTGTGTCATAGTCAGAGAGCGCACCAATCCCCTTGCAGAAAATAAGTCTTCTAACAATAGCCTAAAGGCAAAGTGCTTGATGTGATGCCTGTTGCCAAGCTCAACACCTGATGTCCATGGCAGCTGCTGAGGTGCCTGCAGCTCTGTGAGCCCAAATGACGTTCAGGGTACTGATTGGGCGCTGTTGTCGCACCACCAGGTCCAATGCGCATGTGCAACACTTGTACTCTCTATGCTGCTAGCATTAGCCATGTTGGCACGTCAGCGATCACTGCACCTGACCAACCAGCCTGTCCGCGCGTGTGAGTGTGGGGTCCACTGTCAAGCCCACACCAATGAGACCACCAGGCACAGCATACTGCAGCTCATTCTGCTCAGCAAATAGACTGACAATACGGCTGTAGATGGGGATGCACTTCACACGGCCCTCATTGTCCTTGGTGATAATACCTGGGCGAACCTGCAGCCACACAACAGGCAGACTCTGCTGTCGCAACACAACCTGCTAGCATGTATGCTGCCCTGCAGAGTGGATGCGCCTTGGTCCTGCTAGCAAGGCCAGATCCAACAATAACAGGACATGATGCAACAGGACCCCTGCCAGTCTGTTCAAACCTCACTGCAGCTTGCTGCCTTTTGGCTTGCACTGCAGCTAGCTCCGCTGCTGCTGCTGCTTCTAGTGCCACTGCTTGCAGTGGTGCTGCTGCTCACCTCAATCTCCTGTCCCATCTTCAGCACACCCTGCAGGATTGATCCTCCCGCTACACCCCCCTTCAGGTCATCCACCTCACTGCCAGGTTTGTTTACATCAAACGACCTGCATCAAATGACCAAGTTGGCAGCCAGGGTCAGGATTACCCGCTACTTGATTCAATAATTGCATTATTGCACTGCAGTATTGTTACAAGAAGCAACAATGCACTGTCTACAGCACGAGGCTTGCAGCTTCCTAGTGGCTTCTTACTGTCCATACTTGCACCTTGCTGCATCAAGTAGGGGTTTGCTGCATAACATGTGCTCTCACCGAATGACAATCATCTGAGGTGGTGATACAAAGTCCCTGACTGGTACAGGGATGCGCTTCTCGATGTACTCGCACACAACATCTACATTGTACTTCAGCTGGGCGGAGATAGGTACAACGGGTGCACCATCTGTTGGCAGCGGCAGATGACAGGAAGCAGCAACAGACATCAGTGTGATGCAATCATACTGGTACTTAAGCGAATTCAGATCTTCGCAGAATATGCACCCGCAATCTGTACTGTGGCAGCTACCGCAGTCTGTGCCGCTGTGCAGTGCTGGATTGACCAGCAGATGGAGTCAACGCCAAGCGTCAGTATACTGCTGCTAGCTACAGACCTGCAATTGTGCCCTGGATGAACTTCTGTATTGCTTCGTGTTGGTTCTGTGCTACTGACTCTGTCACCAGATCAATCTTGTTTTGCAGGATGATGATGTCTTTTAGCCGCATAATTTCTACTGCTGCCAGGTGCTCTGATGTCTGCAGTCCAGCAGCGCAACAGAATCAGCATCTTGGGCCTTGAAAGTGATATAGTTTGCAAGCATCGGTTGCGTGCAACAGTCTTCAGTGAGACGCAGCAAGATGACAGCATGCATGCTAGAACCTATCACTCTCATAGCTTGGCTGCAGTGGGAAAAGCATCGTCAGCATTACGCTTAATGCACTAGGGCTGAGTGCATCAAGAGAAATTATCATCTGCAGCATATCAGCTGCCAGCAAGAGTACTGTCTAACAAAGGGGTCCTGGGGCTGCTGCTGCTTTGCAAGGCTGCTGCTGCATCCTGCATATTTAGCTGGCAATGGTCATGATGAGGATCAAGCTGCAGCCCCACAGCTTCAGCAGTGACATGGCCTTTAGACTCTCAACCAACCTGCGGCTGTGGACAGCTCTCATTGGCTGCAATAAGTAGAAGTGCTCCGTCCATGACTGCTGCTCCGTTAAGCATGGTGGCCATCAGAATATCGTGCCCAGGGCAGTCCACGAAGGATACATGCCTGATCAGCTGCATTGGCCCGCTGCACTGCTCACAGGGAGGCGCATCCTCCTTGCTGCTGCCGTATGCCTTGTAACAGGTTGGTCGTGCACAGCTGGGGCACTTGTAGATCTTGGCATTTGCATAACCCAGCTTGATGGTGATGTTGCGCTCAAGCTCGTTCTTGAAACGCACTGTCTGCACGCCTGAGATAGCCTTTACTACTGTGGATTTTCCGTGAGCCACGTGACCGATAGTACCTGCACATGCAGAGCATTGATGGTGGTAGATCCTCTGCCATCAGCTACTTGTACCTGAGAAGGTCATAGAGGAAATGCAGCTGCTGCCACCCCTAGCTGCACCTGCTACCACTGCTGCTACTATACGCAGTCCCAGCCAGTTGCTTTGCTGCGCAAGCCTGCTTTTGTTAGCCAGCACATGCCTACCTATGTTGATAGTTGCCTGTCTGCTGATGACCTCTGGTGACAGAGGGTTAAGGTTCTCTACTACTAAAGTCTTCAGATCCTGCGGTGTCTCAAGAAGTGGCTTCAGTAACCAACCCAGTGTACAATCGGCGGGTACAGGAGCTCAAAGACTGGTTGCTTGTAGGAAGCCAAGGTACTGCGACAGCATGAGAAGGCCAACCAGTCCTGGCCTAGTCCTTACTTGTTCACGCAAGCCTCTTGATTTAGCCATGTTGTGCTACTATAAATGAAACTGCAGAATGCCTTAAAGATAGATCAAGACGCAAAGATGTGTTTCTGTTCTGGTCACTGACGGCTTGCCGTGTGGCAGGAAGCAGCCCGGAGCAGTGTCTTGACTCGTCTAAAGAGCAAGATATACCTCGACTTTACGCTGCTAACTGATCTGCACTACACCTCGAAAGGTTTTACCGTGTAGTCTCATCAACTGCTTCGGCGATGGCAGGATTGCTATGGTCAATGGGTAACTTATATATATATATCAACTGCTTCGGCGGTAAAAGCGTTTGTCGCGCTGCTCTCTTACAATCCATGAAGCAGACCATCAGCACTCAATGCACGTGTTTCCGCTCACAACAGCGGCAGCGTGCGTACATACCCTGTCATGCTACAGCACTGTACAGCAGTGTGCATGTGTTCCTTCAAGTTGGCAGCAACGGCTCTCAGCAGATGAGACACACATTCCTACAGCATAGTAATTTCTGCCAAAACTTAGCCTTGATGTAACATTCAGAAGCAAACTGCTGAGCTACCGCAGTCTGCAGTGTGTGACATGCCATGAGTGGCAGCACCAGGAAGGCTTCCATGTGGCTTTCTCATTAATTGTCAATGGGTGGTCATCTCTCTACAGTATGTTCAGCTTATGGTGCGCGTACCCTGCCTCTGCTTTGTGCCTCTCAAAAATGTCCTCCATGGAGGTGATGTACTGACCCAGGTACTTCTGCAGCTGCAACACAAAGCAGAAACAGGGCAATATGCAGACTAACAGCAACCCCGACCATCCAAACACCTAAAAATATGTGGCACTTAATGAGGAGACGCAAGCAACAAACAGTCAACGTCATACATGTGATCCGTAAAGCTGGATCCCACTGTGCAATAGCCAGGTAACTAACAGCAGATGTCAGAAGCCTGTCTTCCCCAGCGGCTGGACACCTTGACACTTGTCAGCAGCTTTGATGCATCTCAATGCACGAGATTGTGCCAGCTGTTGCATGGCTCTCACCAGCTCCTCAGGTGGATGCTCCATTTGTGGCATTTCAATAGGCTTGCCCAGGACGACAGTCATCCTGCTATTGATGGGCGCTGGAGAACCGAAGCGACCTATCAGCCCCATAGGAACCACTCCTGCACAAACATCAACAGCCACAACAGCAAGTGCGCCTTGGGTCAAGGATTCTAGCACTAGAGCACATCCAGAAGATCCTCCTCAACCCAGAAATTGCTCTTATACCACTAAGCAAGCATGTTCAACCATGGCTTGGGCATGCCAGTGTTGCATGAGCTGAAAGCTCTTTTTTTCCAATTAGCAGTCAATGCCAGTTGCACAATGTCCTTGCAAAAGTCGGACAGGCTGCAAAAGGGGTTGAAACATGACACTGCACTGCATACTTGACAAGGCCCATCATGGCAGCAGTGGATGGCAGGGCCTGTATGCAGACAAGAGATTTGCTCCCCATATTGCCGGCATCATTGCTCACACACCACAGGCAGCAATGCTGCATGCAAATCTGCTGTGATTCAAGGAGCTGACACAGAGAGCAAGTAGCATTGCTGTCACCATCACCGCTGCACACTGCCTTTGCCTGCAAGCCCCTGTGCACGAGAAACTGGGTGTGCGTGCACCTACCTATTTTCCGGGATACAGATTGTACAAAAGCATCTGATACCAGAGGTGGCCCAGGCCTGAACCAGTGGTAGCTGCCACTCTGCCCAAAGGCAAAGCAGGGCACTACAGCGCTGCCATTCTGCATTGCAATCCTGATGAAGCCCTTGCGGTTTTTCAAAAACGCTGTCTCCGAGTTCTTCTGCATGTACAAGCATTCCTGCACCCCTCCCGGCACCAGCACAACACATCTGCCATGCTGCAGCAGCCTCCTGAACCACTGCCTAGTGATGGGTCTGATCCCAATCCACCAGTATATGTGGCGAACCAACGGGACTTGAAAACACTGCAAGAACAGCCATCACAGACACTAGGTCCTGCCAGCATGCTTGCGTTAGGATGCTTCCTGATGACTAACCTGACGTGACAACACCAGTTGGCCTGCATGCTGCTGTTGTTGGCTTCTGTTTAGTGGATAACTCTGCACATAGTTCATGGCAGATGGCATTTTTGATGGATCACTGCATGCACAGCGAGGCAAAGAGTGGCCACTGGTAGGTAGAATCACACTATGGGGGTGCAGAGCATGCTGCTGCAATTGCTGAGGATGAATGGCAGTCTGCGCCTTACTATTGAGGATGCCAGTCCATGAGTCCTAGCCCGCAGTGCCTCTGGCAGCAGGTCTGACTGCAGACCAAACACTGTGGGTATTGCGGTTGGCAGTGCTGAGTGGGGCTCAAGGCCTGCAACAAGACAGTCAATGACAGCAGCATGCCCACTCTCTTCACCTGATAGATCACCAGCAGTCGTGCACACACCTGGTTGAACCTGCTGCGTGTTGCAGCAGGTGTCACAATGCAGGAACTGCCATCAGCTGCCAGTGCTCCAGGCTGGCACACAAAGCATGTAACATGGTGGCTGCAGCGCCATGACGAGTGTGTACTCCCATGGCACCTGGCTCACTCGCCTTGGATTCATTGCTGCGGCTTTGCTGCTCTCACCTACAACGTATGTTTTGTCTGCGCTGTATGCAGCTTCATCTTCTGTGATGACTGTGGCAGGAAAGTAGTCCTTTGCAGCGTTGCAGCAACAAGTCATGTATCTGTCTGCGAGCCAGCCATTCTTGTCTTTCAGAGGAATTAACGTGATAGTGACCTGCATGGGTTTCACTTGCAGATGTTTTTTACGATATCCCACTTCACCCTCCTGCCCTTTAACAGGAATACGCTGCTCGGAGCTTGTCAATTGCTGCTGCTGCTCCTCACCATCAGTGTCAGAAGGGTCCAGCCGACGAGGCTCCATGGACAGCTGACCAACCACCAGATGGTAGTGAATGCAAGCACATTGGCGGCAAGGATTGAACCCACGAAGGAAGAGAGCACAGCAGCTGCGAAGAACTCCCCTATGGGACTCAAACGTCTGGCATCTGCAGTAGAGACCATGCTGCCTGGGCCTGCTCTGGTCAGCCTCTACTGATCAGCTCATGAGCCCAACATCATGCTGCCTTCGGACTTGTATAGGCACAGCTGCAGCACACGTGACGACCAACAGCCTGAGCAGCAGTACAAGAGCAACGCTGGCTGCACACCCCTTCTGTGCACCATGTGTGAGTATACGCAAATGGTTTATGCTAGAATGGACCACGATCAAAGGCGTTAAGTTTGCTGTGTTGTATTGTTACGACTACGTCAGGTTTACCTTTCAAACTGGGATTGCGTGCTGCTGTAAACAGCTGTTTCAACAGCAACTCGTTCAAGGGCAATGCCTCGACTGGCGTTCTGACGCCCGAGGCATGTGCGAACACGCTGTCCTGCCTGTAATCAATTACTCCCTGGGTTAGGTGGCGTGTGCTCCCTGCTTATTGTTATTGGCTGCATACTCTGTTCTGCCGTTTTCTGGTGTTTGCGAGCTGCACTAGTAAAGTATTGAGTAACCTCAGCACGCTTGCCAGCTTGTCAGGCAAAGCTCTGGCGAAGCTTGTGACTTACATAGTCTTTGATGATTTTGCCATATCGTCTCTTGTAGACTCTCAGCCCACCTGCCGCGGCCTGATAAGCAAGCAAGTTCTGTACTGGTCAAGGACGACGTAGCGGCACAAGAACAAGTTGCACACAGGGGCCAGCAACATGGATAAGGGCTCTGATGGCCTGGTACAAGGTGATACTAACCCCAACGGCCGGACAGATGGTGATGGCAGTGCAGGCAACCTACCGCAGCAGCAAGAGCAGCTGAAGCCGTCCAGCTACTTTCAGCTGTACAGGTGGGCACATTGGTGGCTCTACACATGCATGCATTGCTCATGCATCATAATATCGTGTACAATCATAGTTGACTGCAGCGGATGTCCAGCTATGTGCCCATCTGCTATTGCAATCGTCTTGAACTGCTGTTTGCAGTACCGCTGATGCTCTGGACTATCTAATGATAGCCCTAGGGGTCCTGGGTGGCCTAGGAACAGGTGCGTGATAGAAGTATGCTAGTATAACGTCATATCGTAATAGCACCAAAATTGCGGCTGATGAACCTTCTGCCACATGTTCAGCACTGCACTGCACACACCTTTGCTGCCGGTGTTGCAAGTTCAATGATTGCTGCATGGTTGTCAGATCACGCCTCAACACGGTCATATCTGATCAAGATGGGACTGTGACTGTTATATCACTGCAGGTGTCATGTTGCCATTGTTCTCTATCGTCTTTGGCGACTTCACAAACGCATTTGGAATGTACATCCCACCGTGCTTTGGCTTCCCCGTCCCATCAGCCATGTCTGGCGACGAGTTCAACAAGCTTATTTCCGGCATTGCATTGAAGTTTGTGTACCTGGGCATCGGTAAGCGTGCAGGCCCCATGTCGGTATGTACAGCAGCCTTTTTTGACTTTCTTGCCAGGGTGGCCCACACTGGAAGACAGCTCGCAAGCATGTATGCTTGTCTGTGATGGACTACCTCTCTATGGCATTAAGTTTGCACATGTCTCTGGGTTTCTTGTCGTAGGTGCCTGTGTAGCTGGCTTCATGCAGCAGTTGTGCTGGACCTACAGCAGTGTGCGCCAAACCAACAGACTTAGGCGTATGTACCTTCGAGGTCAGCTTCTAGAGGGGCTCATCTAGTATATGGCAGAAAGGGTTGAAACCTGCAGGGACAGCTGCTTATGGAGCATGGGGCAGTTGCAGGCAGGACAGCTGCTCTTGGGGGACACCTTCTAGTGCCCCTTTCCCTGTATTTGTGGGGTTTGTGACTCCTGCAGGTTGTGAATCAAGTCTTCATGTCATCATGATGATGTAATATGCAACTGACATCTTGGTGTGTGCTGCAGCCATCATGCGTCAGGACATCAGCTGGTTTGACACGCAGACAAGCACTGGAGGTCTCCTGCAGGGGCTGAATGAGGACAGTTTAAATGTTCAGCAGGCCATGAGTGACAAGGTGGGTGTCCTGCATGAGGTCCTTGTCAGCAGCAGACCCCATCACACAGGTGATGCAACGGCTGGGCTCCGTGGTTGTGGGAGCGCCGTGTGACGCGCAAGCAACCATTGACAGAGACATGTGCATTGAGCATGTCATCATTGCTGACTGACTTTGCGGGAAATTTGTGCTGCTGTCTTATGCACACAGGTGGGTGTGTTCATCCAGCACATGACCACCTTCATTGCTGGCTTTATCATTGCCTTTGTGAAAGGCTGGGACATGACCCTGGTGATGGTTGGCTGCCTGCCATTCCTTGCTGGAGTTGGTGCTGTGCTTGCCAAGATGACCACAACGCTCACCAACAAGATGAATGCTGCCTACACAGACGTAAGCCCTGTGTCCCTGTTATCTGGTTCACTCGTGCCTGTACTCAGCAAGCTGCAGTGTCTCTGCAGTCAGTTCCCTGCTTGGTTTTCAGCACACATCTCCATCGCATATCACCTCTATCACCTGCCAAGCTGAGCAGCCCACTTATCACCTTGCTAGTAGTGAAGTGCATTAGCTGAATCTGGCTGCTGCAGGCTGGCGGTGTGGTTCAAGAAAGTTTGAGCCAAATTCGCACAGTAGCAGCCTATAATGGTCAGGAAAGAGCTCACACACTCTATGATGACAAACTGGATATGCCACAGCAGGTGGGTGATAGATATTTTGCTGTGCTGGAAGTTGACATGGTGACTGCCTCTAGGTGGAACCAACCAGGAGTTTTTGCATGTTGTGCACTTATGTAACGAGGTTTACCCATTATCCACAATGTTCGACAGGAACAACGTTGCAATGATACGTGGTCTGCGGCATCTCTTCTAAGGTCTACTTGACTGGGAACACATTTTGTCACAGCTTGAATCATCAAAGCCTGTGTTTTTTGCAGGTTGGCAAACGGCAGGGCCTCATTGCAGGCATGTCCCTTGGTGGCATGCAGTTCATCATGTTTTGCTCATATGCTCTTGCATTGTACTACGGATCTGTGCGGGTCACCCAGGGCAAGATGACGGGTGGTGATGTGGTTAATGTCATGTTTGCAGCACTGCTGGGAAGCTTCAGCTTGGGCATGGTGAGTTTGCCCTCGGCCATTTGCATATCATATAGGGCCACTACACAGCCATGCATTACAGCGTAAGAGGGGTTCAGCTGGTGATCATGTGCCCAAGTTGTTGCGCACCAACACTGGCATTCTTGCAGTGCTGTCTCTCAGCAGCCTTCTTGTATGCAATCAGGCAGGCAGCCGTCTATTGTGTGATGATCTTGCGCATTCTGTCTGCTGAAATTTGGACGGCTTGCTGCTCATAATCTCCTGTGCTCTGTGACTCCTTCCTGCCTCTGCAGGGTGCACCCCAGGTGCAGTACTTCTCCAAAGGTGCATCATCTGGTGCAAAGATCTTCTCGGTCATCAACCGCAAACCAGTAATCGATGCTGAATGTGGTGGGCTTGAGCCGGAGAAGGTTGAAGGATCTCTGCGCCTTGAGGATGTGAGCTTTGCATACCCTGCAAGGCCAGATGTCATGGTCATGAAGGGCCTGTCACTGGAGGTACCTGCAGGTAGGTTTGGATTTGGGTCTCCCTGATTGTGGTGCTCTTGTTGCGATACAGCACAATCTGGAAGCCCTCTGTTTGCTGTTGTTTGTTCTGTCTCATGGAAAGCTGTCTGATTGAAAGCCCCCTTGGACACCTTGTTGGCTTCATTTCGCAGGCAAGACTGTGGCTCTGGTTGGCAGCAGTGGGAGCGGCAAGAGCACTGTTGTCGGCCTCATTGAGCGCTTCTATGATCCACTGGAGGGGAGAGTGCTGCTGGATGGGGTGGACATCAGGACCTTAAAGCTGTCCTGGCTGCGCACACAGGTTGAGATGCATCATAGCATCTCTTGCCTCCTGCAACAAAGCATCTGAGGACAGGCAGGGTCTCCAGGCTTCTGTGTTGTTTAAAGGGCAACATGCAGTCCCCACCAGGCCCATGTTGTGTGCTGGATTTGCTCCTGCTGACCCTCTATGGTGCTTCAAGTGCTGAGAACACTGGCCACGGATACTTGCTTGCAGGTTGGCCTGGTGAGCCAGGAGCCTACGCTGTTTGCCACCACCATCTATGAGAACATTGTCCAGGGTCGGCCT
The DNA here is from genome assembly GCA_018290735.1 of Coelastrella sp. MACC-549. NCBI lineage: Eukaryota > Viridiplantae > Chlorophyta > Chlorophyceae > Sphaeropleales > Scenedesmaceae > Coelastrella > Coelastrella sp. MACC-549. The sequence goes on along the minus strand of JABEVS010000223.1, from coordinate 75,992 downwards.
GGGGCAACAGAAGCTGAAGTGCACGAGGCAGCAAAGTCTGCCAATGCTCACAACTTCATCACAGCCTTGCCAGCAGGATATCAGACACAGGTAAACTCTTTGTTCTGTGGTGATATGGCACACTGCTTGCAGACGTCCAAGTGCAGCGAACTGGTGATCAGTCACATATGCAGCACAACCCTCTGCACATACCAGTACTGCCAGAGCAGAATTGGCAGGGATGTTTAGTCTTCTGTTCACTTCTCCAGCAGGGCTGTCACTGTTTCTGCAGGTTGGAGAGCGTGGTGTTCAGCTGTCAGGTGGCCAGAAGCAACGAATTGCCATTGCCAGGGCCATTCTCAAGAACCCCAAGATCCTGCTGCTTGATGAGGCAACATCAGCTCTGGACTCAGAGTCTGAAGCCATCGTGCAGGTGAGCGGCTGGCATGTGAAAGGAGTGTGTCTTGTTTTTCCGCTTTTGGTAAGATGCTGCTGCTGCTGCCAATGATTGGCCTTTGCTGATGAGCTTGAATGCAACCACACAGCTGCAACAACCTTTACTGCAATCAACAGCAGAAAATGTAGTCTTGTGCTGGAATGATAAGCCTGGGCAACAGCGTCTGTTTCTGGCCAAGTAACCAACTGCTGTGATCTTAAACCCTCCAGCATGCATCGGCAATGAAGTGCGCTTGCTGGTGGTGGCTGCCCTGCAGGACGCACTTGACCGTGCAACTATTGGCCGCACAACAGTGGTAGTTGCTCACAGGCTGTCTACCATACAGCATGCAGACTTGATTGTGGTCATGCAGCAGGGTGTGGTGGTTGAAAAGGGCACACACCAACAGCTGCTGGAGAACCCTACAGGTTTGTGGCGCCTTTTTCAGGGCAAGCTGGATAGGGTTGAAATAGCGTGTGCATCTGGCACGAGTGGTCGCACTCAGGGCTGTGCTACCGGAGCTTGGCGATGTTTTACAGTGCATTATTGTGCAACAAAGCCACATTGGCACCTGAGACCCAACAACTTACAATCTTAAGCTGTGTGCAGAAATCACAGTGACACCGCTTGTGACCTGCCAACACACTCAGCTGTGAACATCTGCAGGTGCCTATACGAACCTCGTAAAGCTTCAGATGCAGCAGGAAGAGCAGCAGGTTACCGCAGAGGCTGAGGTGGAGGAAGTGATAGCATCTGGTGGCAAGCCCATTGCAATTGCCAGCCTTGAGAAACTTGAGTCCAGGTGAGCTCTTGCTGCACCGTATGCCACAGGGGTCATTGCAGCATCTCACAGATCATGTGTAGACAGGAGCGTCACTGTGTTGACACCTGCAAGCTTGATTGCCTGCACCATTAAGGCTCAAATGCATGAGAAAGTAAAGTATCAAGGGACACGGCAATTGTGGATTGTGTTGTGCTGCATGATGTATGGCTAGGCGCAAGTCCATGGAAATCGTCAGAAGCAGCAGTACAGGAGGGTCTGCGCCAACAGCAGTTGCAAGCAAGAAGTCTCTGGAGGAGGCACTTGAAGCTGAAAGGACAGCTGTGGTCCAGAGGTAGGTACACAGTCGCCACCCCCCTTTACTGAAGGGCGATGGCGTCACCTCAATCCACTGCCCAAGCTCCACTTGTGAGGCATGTGACAAGCCTGCAATTTTCAGATCGCCTGTGTTGCATCAGACTTTGCACATAATTTATACAAACTCCTCCTACCTGAGTACACTTCATGGGTTGCTGCTACTAAACTCATATTGATGCAGCGCCAATAAGGACCTGCACGTGGTGGTAGTGGCAACAGACCCCGCATCCACACCTAAAGAGGCTGACGGTGTTCATGCTGTTGTGGCCGGATTGAATGTTGAGGCTGCTGGCCATGGCGGCAACAAGCGCAGGGGTTGGTTTAGGCGGGGTGACCAGGCGAGTGTCACACCTGCACAGGGAGGTGATGAAGACATGAAGAAACAGGAGCCACCGGCAAAGGCGAGCAACCTATCGCTGTTGTCAAGATAAATCCTGTTGCAAACTCGTTCACCCTCCTGCTCATCATTGGGCATCGACCCCAGCACATATTCTGTTGCTTCTGTGCATCTGAAGGTCTACCTGAGGAGCTTATTCCCGGTTGCACATCAGCCCTGCCTTACTTCAAGCATAGATGCTAAGCCCGGTTGTCATCAGAAGATCCTGCAAGGCAGCCGTTACTGACAACATATGAGTTGTCAACCACCCATGGTATCTTACATGGCAGCCTTGCTCCTGTAATCTTACCTACAGGTGCCCTTCAGCCGTTTAATGGCTCTCAACAAGCCTGAGTGGCCTTACCTCATCCTGGGCATGTTTGCCAGTGCTGTGGTGGGAGCCGTGCAGCCTGCATTCGCCTTTGTGATCAGGTGGGAGCACATTGTATATGTCTGCTCTTGACATCAGCACAGGGATATTTGCAGATTGTGGTTTTTCCTTGGGAGGGAGGGGTATTTTCTGGTGGTTACTCACTGTCTGCACTTCACTATAATACTGACACCAATGCTGTTGTACAGCCTTCGCGTCAATGCACTGCAGACACTACACGTACATGATATCACTCCTATCACAGCTGTCAGCAGCGCCAAATCTACTCACACGTTTATGCTCTCGCTCTTGCTGTGCAGTGGCATGACAAGCAACTTCTTCTTGCCAGACCCTCAGCAGCTCCTGGCCACTGCATCATTCTACGGCTGGATGTTCTTCCTCATCGCTGGGTGTGTGCTGATTGCCACCAGTGTTCAGCAGTGGAGTTTTGCTGTGATGGGTCAGGCACTGTCAAGGCGGGTGCGGCTGATGCTGTTCAAGGCCATGCTCAGAATGGAGATTGGGTGAGCCTAGCGCCATCACTGGCTGCCTTGGAGTGTTTCTAATGAGCCAATTTGTGGAAGCTGCAGTGTACAATCGCAACGTCTCATCAATTTTTGCAACGCTTTCATGGTGTTGCTTCCCTTTTGCAGCGCCGTTGCATGATTCCAATACAATACCAATACCAATACAATTGGGGGACTCCAACCCCTCCCGGCACTAGCCAGCGAGCCAACGAATGGCTCATGGGACGCATGGTACCCTTCACTTCAATCACAAGAACGTGCGGCCTCTGACCACACGTTTACGGATCTCAGATCTGGTAGCAGTTTACCCCGCCTGCGTAGGGCCCCCCTGCCAGGAGGCAGCCGATGAGGCGGGGGAGAGTGTTGCATGCACACCCTGTAGGCTACTATGCCTGTATAAAGCGCCTTGTAGCAGAACTACGTCGGACTTTGACCACAGCCACACGAGTGACACTAACAGTTAGAGTGTCGGTGTAATTTCTCACTGTGGAACGTAAGCGGGCCTACATGCCAGGTCCATGCCCTCAAGTCCATTAAGTTTAAGCCATCCTAAGTCTTGTCCAACGCAAGACTGGTAGCGGAAAATTCCAACCTTGGCTGCTGCCGATAGCATGCTTTGTAGCCTGCTGATCCTTGTGCTGTCATACAGCAGCCAGCTGTCTTGCTGCAGGTTGACAGGAGCTGCACTGGTTGCATGATTGGACACCCAACATTGACAGATGTACAGAGCATGCACCTACAATGTAGTAGGCTGTGTTGATGTCTGCGGACTCCTGCAAGCTCTGACGTCACTGACATGCCGAGTGCTGCTGATGGCCTGCACAGGTGGTTTGACCTGGATGAGAACAGCAGTGGCAACCTCGCCTCTACGCTGTCTACAGATGCTGCAGTACTCCGTGGCGCTGTGGGTGATGTCTTTGGCGTGGTGTGTCAGAACCTGGCGCTCATGGTGGTGGCATATGTCATTGCCCTCATTTACGACTGGCGCATGGTGAGCAGTGACTATGAGCCTGATTTGACTTCCAGATGAATCTCATGTGCATGCTCAGCAAGTTGTGAAAACCTGTGTATGCCTTCACTCTATATCTTATATGGACTGCAGCATTCAACAATTGTCAGAAACCAGCCTAGCCCCCCCTAGAGGCACTCGTCTGCTGCTGCTGTTGTGACTGCAGGCCCTTCTGGTTACAGGAGCTGCTCCCCTGGTAGCCATTGGCGGTGCATTGCACATGAAGCTGATGCTTGGTCTGACAAGCAGCAATGATAAGCTGTATGCCAATGCCAACACAGCTGTGTCTGAGGCTGTCTCAAGCATCAGGATAATTCAGGTGAGCACACACAGAAAGCTCGGTTGGGATAGCAGTGGTTCAGCTGCACACCACACAGCAGTGCAGTGTCACTCACTCTAATCCACATCAACAGGATAACGAGTGCGACAGCGTGTATAGCTTCACGCTCGACAGGATTCTAAATTATTCTATGCCAACAAGGTTTGCAGTTGCCACCTATCACCAGTCCGTTTGAGGTTTTAGTACCTGCTGTGCTGCTGCAGGCGTACAATCTGCAACCCCAAGTCTCCAACACCTACTCGCACTTACTTCACGAGGCAAATCTGACCACCCGCAAATCTGCAGTTCTGGGTGGCGCTGGCATGGCCTACAGTCAGTTTGTCATGTTTGCCATGTATGGCTTCATCACGTGGTTTGGGGGTCTTGAGCTGACCTCTTGCAGGTGAGGCCACTGCTGACCACCAAATATGAACTTGCCGCTGCTTGATTTAGGCCTGCATGTGACATCTGCATAAACATGCCTGCTGCTACCAAAGGATGCACAGCAGTTGTTGACTTTGCTTGCGACACCTGCTGCCACGATATTGTCTGCTCTATGCAGGGCTACCTTTGATCAGTTCCTGAAGGCGTTCTTCTGTGTGTTATTCGCGGCTATGGGGTTGGCCCAGGCACAGGTTGGTATTGGTATATGCTTCACAGCCGTCAGTGGCAGGACCTATAGAAGATGCTGCATACAATCAGCTGCATGTCAAATCATTGCATTCAACATAGCATGGCTTTCGGCACATTGCTATTGAGACACTAGATAGCTGATGTGCTGCAGAAGCAAAGTGACTTTTAGTCTTCATTGGATCCTGATTTATCTCTTTTGCTACTTCTGCTACACTATTTTGCAAACTTGCAGATGAGCTTTCCTGACTTGGCAAAGGCTAAGAGCGCCTTGCAGCGGGTGTTTCCTATTGTTGACCGCACACCCGCCATTGACAGCGCGAGCTCTGAGGGCTCAGCGCCTGACAACAGGGGCGTTCAGGGCCGCCTGGAGCTGGAGAACGTGGTGTTTGCGTACCCAAACAGGCCACAGGTCACAGTCTTCAACAACTTCAGTCTGGTCATTCCAGCAGGTGAGTGGACCGTCGCCGTTGGTTGACCTCCCGGGAGGCAGGCCTGCATGGCTATTGTGGCATGGATGATTCTGCCTGGAATGTAGGCTTTGTATCACAATTTGTAGGTAATGCAATGGCTCAGCAAAATGAGTTGATCAGTCATTTTGACCTTGTTTTACATCTATCCTACAGGCAACACTGTTGCCTTGGTTGGTGAGTCGGGCAGCGGCAAGAGCACTGTTGTCGGCCTCATTGAGCGCTTCTATGATCCACTGGAGGGGAGAGTGCTGCTGGATGGGGTGGACATCAAGAACTATAACGTCAGGTGGCTCCGGCAGCAGGTGCGCTGCTGGCTTTGCTGCTAGCACTGCGGTGACATCACCCTTATGCTGCCAGCTTCAGTTTCAACTGGGCACGGCCTTGACCGGGGATATGGTTGACAGCACAGGCGAAATGACTAAAGACCTCACAGCAGTGGTTAGAATGGGCTTCTTACTTCAACGCAGACCTGAAGCTTTCAATGACACCCTGTAGATTCTTCTTGCCTGACACCACCAAGCACTGTGTCTTCTTGCAGATTGGCTTAGTGAGCCAAGAGCCTCTGCTGTTTGCTGGAAGCATCCTGGACAACATCCGCTATGGCCGCCCTGATGCCACACAGACAGAAGTTGAGGCTGCTGCTCGCTCAGCCAATGCCCATGACTTCATCAGTGCTTTGCCGGAGGGGTATGACACCAAGGTGATGTTGAGCGTCCCTCATCATTGCTACAGCTCACACCATGTGGCATGGTATACCGGTTTGTCGGGCACAACCAAGAGTCATGAACACTATGTAACATGACAGCAGGTATCCTGGTGTTGCTTGTTGGTGTTGCATTAGGATAGTTCAGTCGTTGTCACACTCACCAGTTTGCTGTCATAGTCACCCTGTGACGTGGCAGCAGGTCTTGCCGTTGGCGCATAGAATCAGCTCTGTCGAAAACTGTTGCTGCAGGTTGGAGAGCGTGGTGTTCAGCTGTCAGGTGGCCAGAAGCAGCGAGTTGCCATTGCTCGTGCTGTGGTCAAGGACCCCAAGATCATGCTGCTTGATGAGGCAACGTCAGCACTTGATGCAGCATCAGAGCGGGTTGTGCAGGAGGCTCTTGACAGGATCATGGCTGGCAGGACCAGTGTGGTTGTGGCACACAGGCTCAGCACCATCAGGAACGCTGACAGCATAGCTGTTGTCTACAAGGGTGAGCTGCGTGGCCACTTTATGACTCAAACTCCAACAAACACCATCAGTTGTTGCCAGCTTCCTGAAGCCAACCGTGCAATGGTTGCAAGCTCACTAGATGATGCTGAATTGCAATGCTTCATGTCATAAGGGCTGATGAGCTTGTGTGCAGTGATTGGTGGGTGCGTAGCAGGAGCTGTGTATTTGTTTGTCTCAGCTGTGGGCGAACCGTTTGTTGCTGCAGGTGTTATTTTGGAGCAAGGCAGACATGAGGAGCTGTTGGCAATTCCCAATGGAGGCTATGCTCGCTTGGTGGCTGCGCAGATGAAGGGTGGAAAGTAGCACAAGGATGCCTTTGTGGTTTGTCAGGTGTGTCCGGCTCTCAGGTACACCAAGAAGGGGACACCTATCCTTGATGCAGCTGCATGCATCAGAGCCTGTGCATGCATCAGAGCCTGTTGGATGCTGACAAAAGGTTTGTATTATGATGGGCTTGAATTTGATCAAGGCTCGAGAATGTCCAAAGTATTCAATGTTGGGAAGAGTGTGCAGGGTACTTGCATAAATTGAGACAGGTACACAGTGTTGGAGCTTCAGCTGAAACAGGTGCACAGTGCGATTTGGCAGTCAATTGAAACTTTAGAAGCTAGGGGCCTGAGAAGGCTTCAGTGCTGCTGCATTGTTGTGAATGTGAAGGGTTAAGGGACTACACCTTGAGTCGCAGGTGCTGGCAGATAACATCTTGATTGGCACCTGCAGGAGGTGATCCATCACATCTCTTCTTAAAATATTTTGGCCAGGAACCAATTGCGCGCATGTTCAATCACAATCGCAGCTTTTTGAGCAGTAAGTTGCACAATTACACCCTGATCAGCATGCACCTCTGCAGGATATGCAGCTCAGCTGGTGTACATGTGTTGCATGTGCCTTAGGCTGTACACAGGCTTTGTGATCTTCAACAGCTACTGGCTGACGGTTTGAGAGAGACCATGAAGCTTCTAGTTCCACCTGTGAGGCTTACGTGATGTCTGCGCTCAGTATGCATAAGGCTATCGTGATGTCATTTGTGTTATCTGTCTGCAACATTGCCATCAAACAACCATGGTGGGAAACATTTGCCAAAACTTGTACCAGTCTGTTGTTAATGCATGTCATCAGGCCTTCTGCACCCTGAGCATCTGTCAGGTCAGACAATACGACATCACAGCGTTGCCACCAGCAACGCTTGAACTACAAGCTTAAGGCTCTAGACAGTAGGCTGGGGGTTGCTGCAGGCTCTGTATCTGCAGCAGCGTGTGCAGTCAGTACTATCTATTGTATTGTTGCCTATCAGCCACAGGTATCTGCTACAGAAGCATGATGGTATCTGCATTGATTATTTATATGGTTCCATTGGCAGGCCGCAGAGGTTATGTAGCTGAATAATCGTCATGCGCACTTACTCATGCCATGACAGGGTCATGTGCTGTGCTCCATACTCATCAAAGTGTTGCTGTAGCAGATATGCCATCTCCAGTGTAACAGTGCTTATAGCTTTTGTCACGATTCACGGTATACAGTCCCGTAAGAGTTCCCTGTAAGTTGAGTATTTTGTGAGCAGCATATGACATGGTATAGCACACTGTGAGTACTAGTCCCATACTGATTAGTGTAAGTTTCTGCAGCATACCTGCCAGTATAACTTGCATGCCTGCCTGCGCAGCTGCGGCTGGGTTTGCTTATGGATTCAGGTTTGATGCCTGTGATGTGTTGAATATCCTGTGTGAAAGAGTACTACTGGCATTTGATGTGCAGATGGGTGTAGCCTGTGGTATCTACAAAACCCATAAGCTTCATTGTCTGCCCAGGACTGCATGCAAGCAATCCAAAGTTCCCCTAAAAGTTTCAGGATGATTTTGCGAATTGTGCTGATCTGCTTTGTTATTGGCTTGCCGTATTCAGAGTATCACTGTCTGGTCGCCAGAATTCCTTTTACGAGTTGTGCAGTCATGGCCAGTACAAGGTAAAAAGGTAAAATGCATTGGCACCACACCGTGTCATGACGGTACTGCCAGGTGCTGCACGAGTGAACCAGAGTCAACAATTGAACCTCTTTAGCCCAAGACAACTGCAGTCAAACTTTGACACGCTCACTGAGCGTGTCTAGGAAGCTTCCAACTGCGGGTGTCCCCTGTGACATAGGCTGGCCGCAGATTATATCAAGTTGTAAGTTACACGAGTGTAACCCGCCCGTTAGCGAGCCAAGTACAGGCTCATTGGGCATAGCACAGTATTTGATCACAGTAGGTATACACATACAGCAAGCTCATTTGAGCCAGTTGTTCAACAACCGGGATTGGTAGATGGCGGGTACTGTATGTCGCCCCATCGCCTCACCTACACTCAATCACTAGGCTGTAGTTCTAGCTGACCAACACTCTAACACACCACATTCCAGTGATACGCCTTCAAGGCGTAGACGGGTTACTAGACAACCACTGCACACACTGATTTCAAGCAGAGCAGTCTCAGACTGCCCGCCCTCATACCACATATTCAACAGCCAACTTCAGAACATTCTGCAACACATTCTATCATCTATCAGTTTCTTGTATTACCTCTCAACCATGCGGGCAGCCCCGCAGTGGAAATGCGGTCGCGGAAGCTCGGGTGATTTTTCTGATGATGGTGACACGGCAGACAGTGTTGCATACACAGCAGGTCAAAGGCTCTGCTGCAGTAACTGGACGTGAGCCAAGAATGGCACACATCAATAACACAACGTGTGAGATTATACATCGTGTCATATCGCTTCGTCCGACAACCACCCAACAACAATGTGGCCCCTGACGGTTCAAATGAAAAATCATCAATGTTATCAGCTAGCACAGTCTGTTTGCTTAGGTGGTTTGCTGTCTAACCACCTTCTGACAGTCATCAGTACTGTTGAGGCATCAAATGGTCGCAACAGCACCACAAACCTGAACTTGCTGTGCTCACTCTTAGACCTATCACAGCCAGCTGCCAGAGCAGGGGCCCATGATATGCGCCACACTAGCACCCAGCAATGGGAGACTGTCACCAGCCATACACCACACAACAACATGTAGGAGTACCATATGACCACTTGCACTATAAAGCAATGCAGCCAGGCCTATGAACATACCAGTCAATACAGCAACATGAAATTGAGGGATGCCATGTTATATATAGTACTATACTCTTGCACTACAGAAGTGACTGCAGCAGTCATAACGCATAAGGACATGCTATCATCTCGTATCGCACCAAAGCTGCTGAATGCACAGCACACCTAGCATGCATGCTGGTGTAGAATCCAAGATCCTGTCCGCAGCGTTGTACACACAATACACCGCAAACTCCATAAAATGCTGAGCCTCATGAAGGCCACGAAGTCACCAACTAGGTCCCTGTGAAGGACTGGGACACGAGGTGACTGCTGATATTGGTGCAATTTTTACTGGGACACTGGAATACAGGCACACACATGATAGCACACATCATGCATGAGTACTGCTTCACACTGCCACTTGAGAGACTGGATGGCCCAACAAACCAGATATATGCTGGGTATGAAAAAGCCAAGCAATGCCTTAGGATCATGCACCGGCTCATTGTGTGCACCTGCACCAGCAGGTACCAAGACATCACGCAAGCAGGGTCTGCTGCCATATACAGAACAAAAGTGCTCATGTAACTTACTTGATGCCAAGGTTTTCAGGAAACATGGCTGCAGTTGTTTGGGCGGGCAGCCACTTACGGGTCGATCAGTTCACACAGCAATTGTATAGTTGCGGGCCGATGTAATGCACACTCTTCAGGAGCTTGATCGTGCATTGTGCTGAGCTTTCAGAAGGGTTGGACAGCATGCAATGCTGCACAACTACCCAAAACCCACAGCTTTCGATGCTGATATGCAGTTCAAAGCAGAAGAATGCCAAAGTAACCTGTGCAGGAGTGACTTTGGATGATGTGCACAACAGTACAGAGCACAGCACCAGGTGGAGCATCCGCTTGAGTACAGTGCGTGTCAACCAACCCATGCCAATCATGCCTAGGTGTATCATATAGAATGTTGAAACTTCCAAGGGTTGTTGTATCACACATGTGCACGTCATGCAGGGGCAGATCTGTACCATTGTTCATGGAGTAAAACAACAACTCTGGGGCCTGTGAGCACGACCAAGGATTGGCCCCAGAGCAAGAACAACTGCTTGCATACAAGGAGCAGAACTTTTGGGAGTCTTGCGTGAGCTGAGAGCTCCAGCAGTGATTGTGACTGCTGGCATTGGTGCAAGAAGCTCACATGCTCATGCATTGCACCAAAGAACGAGAGCTAATAATGATGCTGATCAAAAGAGCAACACAGCAATCAACAGCATCTTGCCCAAGTTGAGCAAAAGCCCACATCAACACACACTGCGTTACGGTCCATGATGTGATGCTGTGCATAACAAGCAATGCAACAATTATTACGCATGCAGTTTTGATACACCAATTCACGCCAGGGTCTGAGGGTCAAGTCCACTGGACGGCACACACATGGGGTGCAAGCTACACAGTGGGTAAAGAGCACCAGTGGGTCATACCAAGGACTGCAGGGGCAGGCTGCACTGATAAAGCAGTGGCGGGAGAGAGGACAGCCAAGCCCTGCATATTGTGCACACCCTCTTTGAGGCATTCACCTGCGATTCAGGCTGGACACAAGCTAGGCAGCATTGACAGCCAGTTCCCCACAACAACAAGCACTGTAGCAGAGGAGGATGAGCATGCCTCAAGATTCACATTTATAAGTTGCATCAAAAGCAACCACAGAGCGTGGGTTGAATTAGTTATGCACATGTGCAATGTATCAGCAAGCGACAATGTAAAAAGCTGCTCACAAGCACCTGCCAGGTGATCTAAGCCTGCTGATCAGTGTTTACCATGAGCAGACAGCACAACTCTTGGCTGTGTTGGCCTTGCCGTCCTGCTGCAGCACCATGTGCCCTCACACAAGCCAAAGTACGGGGTTGCCAGCACACGCAGTAGAGGCGCCAACCTTGTAAAGCCAAGCAAAACAGCCGACACAATTTGTCTACAACATGTTTGAGTCTGTGCCAGATCCAATGCAGTCTTTGGCAGACAGCTCACAGATCATATATAGGCAATGACTGCTGGTATACTGGAAACAGAAACCTTATTACAGCACCAGAAGACCCACCTCCAAACACCCTGATACAGCAGCAACATGTCCGTAGACATTGCACACCTCAATGAGAGCACATCCCCTGACATGCCAAAAGGAAGAACAGCTTGGCTTGGTCCTCGTATGACACAGCAGCATCAACCCCTGTCCACCACTCTGAGGCTTCAGTGGGGTATCAGCTGCACTGCACACCACCAATGTGATGATGCAAATGCACAGAATGCCAGGTCTGCTTGTCCGGAATGTGATGATGGAGTTCAATGCCGTGCAGCACAAGCAACCCATACTTGCGACGCTCCATGATCCACATCTCGGCAATCAATGCAACAAAGTGCAGAGGTAAGCAAAGCGCTGAGCGCCACGAGAAGCCACAAACCTTCACTGGGACAGCAGCTGCTGCCGAAGTAAAGCCTGTCATTGACACTTTCCACCACAACCCACGAATATTCGCTACTGACAGCTAGAAGAAGGCAGATTACGGCCAACAAAGGCCATCTGAGAGAATGATCTAACACAAAAAAATTGCACATAGCGACAGCCACTGGCAGCACCAAAAACATGCCGACGACATGTTATGCCCTGATCAGGTTGCTACACCCTTGCATCCGCACAGTAACATGCACACCATTGGGGTTGCTCCTCCCATGCCTTGATCCAAAGAAGTGAGAACCAATGCTGGCTGTGTCAAAAGCAGCACCGCTGAACATGTTTTTGTTAGCAGAGAGCAGTGAGAGGCAGACACAACACTGCTAGAGTAGCACCTTGATACTGACAATACAATCTTGATGATATATGGAATGTATAGTCATGCCAATAATATCTGCACCAATGTTGATGCCAAGTGCAATGAAACACAAGATCGGCCATCACAGGGCCTTAGGGGACATGTGTTAGTAGTGTGTTGAACCACGACAATACTCTTCTTGTGTCAAACAACATCCCAGAAACCAGTAGGATGCACTCTCAACAACACTGCTGCACCAACAAGCAGGATCAACTGCTGCAGCAGAGCAATCATGACAATATGTGGGTTGATCAACCTACCACCCGAGTGAGTAAGCCCTCATGCATTACAAGAGTGGGAGTGCCATAAACCACTCACTCCAACAAAGTGCCTGCTCCTTGCATGTTTATTCAAAAGACCGGCGGCAGTCCCTACCACATGCACCACATGCCACTGCCACTGTTGGGTATCAAGTGCACATTATATAGCCAACCAACCATTGGTATGCTCCTGAGGTAGCAGAGGGCTGGTGATAGGACAGCTACTCAGCAATTGGACCTACCCACTATGCATCATCCTGACACCATGTGTGTCTGAGGAGTATCATAACACAAACATGCAGCACCCATAGCATAGCTGACACAACAACAGTCCCTAAAGCACCAATGTCCTGTGCTGCATCATCCTCATGATTGCCATCTGGTACAGGACTGCATGGACCACCACTCCAGCATACAACACATGTTGCACATTGCACCCTGGCCTTGGGCTGGCAAGTATATTAGGCTCATATGAGAGCAGACCAGCTATTGAATGCACATAGATGCAAGTAGGTTTCGCAAGCCGTATCAGGCTGAAGAACCAGCAGTCATAGTATCAATTCCCAATAAGCAATGGGACACATACAGGTTTTTGATTAGGGAACTGCCGGCATCACACTTCAATCCCTTACACAATTTTTTAAGAATATTTTTGGGTGATACACACATGTGGGCTTCCAGTACCTGTTGATCAGACTGGGGCAACGGCAACTGGAACACCTGCTGAGCCACGCACTTCAGGTAACCAGGAAACCGGCAAGCATGCCAGCTTGTACACCAAACTTACTGGAAAACTACATGTGCATGACATGCGAGCATGCTGTGTTGCAGTGCATAAGATAGCCAATAGCAGTGTTTAGACCAGCGACACAGCCCTCTGCATTCCTCCAAATCTGAATCCTACACCCAAGAGGCGCTGCCTTCACTCAGTGAACAGACTGTTGATGAGTGAGGTTGAGCAGGCCCACCAGCTGATATGCTGTGTTGAGTTCTGCCAGGTTGCCCGTCAGATGCAGCTGCAAGCCCTGATTGCCTGTTGCAACCAGTGCCACTGCAACTCCCGAGAGTTCATTAAGAAGTTCAAGCTTGTTTACAATGGCAGGTGCTGCACTTGGTGGGATGTTGAGCTTGATGATACTTGAACTGTTCACTGCGCTGAAACCCGCTGCAGGTGCTGACATCATGGGTTGAAGGTGTACGGCACCCATGGGACTGTTGTTGTATGACACACACGGAAGAATGGCGCTGCTGCCGCTGTTGCCGGTGCTGCTGTGAGCGTTGGACATCGGCTGCAAAACACCATTTGCTGCAGCCTGACAAGCTTGCATTGCGGGAAATACCTGGCTCTGATGCAGCTGCTGCCCATATATTGGCTGGCCAGCAGCTGTCAGCACAACTGCATTACTGTGTGCTGCATCAAGCATAGGCGATGAGGTCATGACTGCACCAGCAGGCCCGACAACTGCTGTATTGATGCCTGGAGGGGCAAGATGGTGGCCCTCCCCCCCCCTGCCCACCTCATTCATCACCACCACAGGTGCGTTCAAGTTGCCGCACAGCACCATGTTACCGTTTGTGAGACAAGTGTTGACTGGCACTGCCTGCAACATGCCACCTCCGTTGGCCGCCATGTTGGTGTGGCTTGGGGCAGGGTTCGCCATGACGTGTGGCATCACACCCGGCCGGTTACTGCTGTATGTTGCACCAAGGGATGGGCTGTTTGTGCTGTGCATGATGGTGCCGAGGGGCTGTGCAGGAAGGCCAGGGCCAGCTGTGTGAACAACCCAGTCACCTGCTGACTGTACGCCAAGGCCACTGACCATCTGGGCAGATGACTGCAGAGAGGAGGGAACAACAACAACACAGGAATGAAGAGCTGGTCTGGACTGCATACCAGCAGCATCAATGATGCGCCACATGCACTGCAGCTGCTATAACAATGCACCACCTCTCTGATGAGGACAGCAGGCAGCTTTGGATATTGTAGGAAATGCTCAGCGGCACAACTGAGAGACATCAAACTTTGACATGCTGACCAGATTGCAAAGACATGCAACTTGCAGCAACAAGCTACTGCACAGGCATTGACAAGGTGAGAGTCCCGTGCAAGTGCATGAACTTCCGATAGGTGCTGATGTCACCGGCACACTCACCTGTGCCTGAACCATCATTGGCACCACATGTACAGGCGGGCATCCGCCCGCAGCCTGCTGATGTGGGATCCAGGCTGCTGGTTCATCAACATAGCTATTGGTGCTGCTGTTGAAAGAGCTCAACTGAACGCATGACATGCTGCTGTTGTCAGACAAGTGGCCAGACGCACTTCTGAAGCCATTAGGCAGCTGTTGAGGCTGCCGTACCAGGGATGATGATGGTGAGAGGGCTGCTGATGCTGCATCATGAAGTGTCTGTCGGTTCTTGGTATCGTTGTTGCCCAGCTTGCCAGCTGCAGGATGAGAATAGCAGAATCGGCAGCATCAAAAAGGTGCCCCAGACAGCAGAGATGAAGGGCTCTTGACACACACTTTGTTCAGTCAATGCAACTACAGGCTCATCAAACCATCAAAGCTGCACTTGCATGATCAGCAAACAGAAGTTTGCCACCACACACCAGAGCACAACTGCAAAGCATAAGCATGTGCTCCAGATGGCCTGGAGCACAGCCCATTGTGCTACTTTATACCATGCTAAGGCCAGTATCAGGCTTGCAGACAACACTTACAGTGCAGACGTTGTCTGTTTGCAAGCCTCGCAGGGTCGATCCACTCAACAACCATGGGCACCTCGCTGCTTTCAAACATGTGTTTGCCGTTCAAGGCCTCCAGCGCAGCAGCAGCTGCTTTGGGCTCTGAGAAGCGAACAAAGCCACACCCTTTGCTGGTTTTTGCTGACTGCCAGCGCCTGTATACGTTCACTTCTTCTACCTTCCCAAATTGCGAGAAGAGCTCAAGGATCTGTGCTTCTGAGGTTGCTGGTGGACACCGGGCAAAGAAGACAGTAGTCAGTGCCTGCTGTGTGTGGGCATTTTGCTCTTCGTCTAGGCGGTTGGTAGGCATCATCAGAGAAGGTGCGTCGGCAGAAACCGACGGCTCCTACAAAAACAAAATGCAGAGCATTGTCAACGAACCACACCAGGTGTTGCAGGTTGAAGTTGACGTGGAAGACCTGGGCAAACAACCGAAGAAGCTGTGGCATTGTAAATTGTTACTCATTCTGCGTAGCTGACAAAAGCCCGGGTCGTTTCAAGGATTAGTGCGCCCCGACATCTGGTAGCTCTGGACATCTCACGTCCACAGGTCAAGCTCACCTGATCCACCCAGGCACTCATACTCAATTACTAAAGTTTTTGTAGGTTGCGGTAACTTCCGGCAACCCGCCCCTGCGCGTGGCTGCGAGTTGCCAAGGGGTTGCTCAACACCGCTTGGCGCACCTGTGCTGGAAGATGCAGGAGGCCATGTGTAGGATATATGCTGTCACTTGCGATGCGGCTGACTAGTGGCGACAACCTGCTGCTCTTTGATAATGTTTGCGCGTTGTTACACGCAGCAATGTGATGATTCTTTGCAAAAATAATTCAGCAGCACTATATATTGTTGCGTCTCTGTGTATGTTAGGGTGGGAGTGGACGGAAGGGACAACGTCGATGTCATGTCAACTTGCGTTCCAGTCATCAACATCCTTATGCGGCACGTTATGAACGCCGCGCTTGATCAAACACTCCTTGCATCTAATTCGCGTCATAGGTCCCTAGTAACAGCTACGAAAGGCGCTGCAGAGTAAGAAGTGTGTATCCAGAATCTCACAAGACAGTGAGAAAGAATCCGACAGTGTGCCAGGCGTACACACAGGAGCGAAGTCTGGTGTGACATGACTCGTTGGGTACTGTTCAACAGCTACAAGCTGCTCTGGCGTGACATCAACGCTCCCCCCGGGGTCCGCCAGGGATATGCTGCCACTTGCGTTTCCAGCTAAGCCTGCCACCGGCCTGTGCACATACCCTGCTGTAGTCCTTGCCGGGCTGCACAACAATGAAATCTTCTAGGTCTGAATAGTCACTATCATCCTCTGACTCTTCGTCTGTGCTATAGACAGCTCCCTTTGCCTCAGCCAGGCAGGCTTCTACAAAAGCATTCCTAGCATCTGCGTTATCTGCAATAGGCCGGGCACACTGCGTCTGCTGCTTGTGCCTTGCACTATTCTGCTGTGCTAGTTGGGTGCTTTCGGGCCGCTGCTGTTGCTGTTGCTGCATGTCAGCTGGGCTCACACGGACGGGAGCCTCCCGTCTTCTGCAAGCTATGGACTGCCAGTGCTGGTGGTCCAGTGCTCCAGACAATGTATCCCCAGCAGCAGCCTTGACAAAGCTTTTCCTTGCTTTCTTGGTTGCAATGGCAATGCCACAGGAGTCACCTGGTGCTGCATGAAGAGCTGCTGCTTTTGGATCCGCAACATTGGTCTGTGACTGCCTACGCTTCTTGCCTGCCTTATCCTCTGGAAGACACAAATCCGGTTTGTCTGACAAAGCAGCAGCTACCCCACATTCTGCTGTTGCTGCTGACTGGCCGGCAGCCATCAGCCAACGTGCTAATGTCATTCCCTGTTGCCCGTCATCCCCAACAACACGCAGGCTTTTTTTCCACTTCTTACAGCTGGCCTTGCCTCCCAAACGCTCGAAAGCAGCAGGTGTGATACTAGTACCATTGGGCAAAGTAACATGCTGCGAGTTGGTATCAAAGCTCCCACGCTGGTCGCCACATACGACTGGGACAGCCTGCTGCTGCTGCTGCTGTAGACTGACTGCTGCTGATGGCTTTGCTGCTGCTGCTGCTGCAGCAGCCTGTAATGGAGTTTTGCCAATTGCCCTTGAAGTAGGTGTGACAGTTGCTGCTGCTACTGCTGCTTCTGCTTCTGATTTGGCAGATGCTGCAGTGAGCTGCTGTGGAGTGATCAAGGGGTATTTGCGAGGTCTCCCCCGGCCTCTCTTCAAAGTGGCAGGCACACACTTTGGCCCTGTTACTGCTGGTGGTGGTTCCACTACTGCTGGTGATGGGTTGCTCAGCTGGTCCTGCGCTGCTGCTGCCGGTGTTGCTGCCACGGAGTGTGGGGTGGTCTGCTGCCGCTGCAAGGCGTTGTGAGCAGCAGCCTTCACAGCAGCAGCCTTTGCAGCAGCAGCCCTTGCAGTAGCGACTGCAGCAGCAGCTGTGCCTGCTGCAAGAACGCCGTTACGCTTGGCCACTGCTGCCTGCAAGTGTTGCTGCTGGCTGTTGTCTGTCACATGAGCAGCACTAGCACCACCCTTGAATACCTGATGCAGCAGATGTCTGCTGTAGCTTGAGTGTTGGAGTGCCGTTTGGTTTGACCTCCCTGCTGCCTCCTGCTGGCCGTCCTGGTGCATGGTGTCAGTTCTGAACACCACTGACTGGTGATCTGCCTGACCAACTGCAGCTTTGTTACCTTCTTCACCATCAGAATCTGCCACATCATCATCACAATAGGGAAGTTCCTCATGAACATCAGGGTCATAGAAGCGGGATGCAGGATCAACAGCAACAGCAGCAGCAGCAGCCAAGGAATGCCGTTGACCCCTTGTACAATGCTGCTGCAGCTGCCTGCCAGGGCCCACCTCACCACAACCCTGTTCATCCTCCACCTCACTCTCAATACTTTCACTGCTGCAGTCCTTGCAGTCCTCCAGGACTGCTGCTGCTGCTGCTACTGCTGCCCAAGCATCCCTCCTACTTTGAGCTGCACACTTCTGTGCAGCTGCCTCCAAACTGCTGCTGATTGCTTGTGTTACAGTCTCCCCATTATCACTACCATCCCCACCTGCTGCTGCTGATGCCTGGTGCACCGCCTGCAGCAGCTGCTGGTATGCACCACTGAACGTCCTCAACTTCTGCAGCAGCTGTTGCATGGCTACCTTGTACCCCATAGCTCGCTGCTGCTGCCCCTGCTGAGGCTGCAGCAGCTGGTCACGTCTGGTGAGCACCAGCTTTCCAGCAGCACAACCAAGTCCAAGCAGCAGAGAGAGCTGGGTCTGCACCAGGGAGTGAGGATCAGCTGCCGCCAAAGCTGCTGCTCTCTTCTGCTGGTGTTTGCCAGAGCTTCTCTTGTGCTTGCTGAAGTGTCTTTGTTCAGCAGCACCTACTGTCGCCCCCGCCACTGGTGCTGCTGGTACAAGTTCTTGACAGGAAGTTGCACCTAAGCTTGCTTGCTCTACTGCCTCGACTTGCGGAGTTTGTTGCTGCTGCTGCTGCTGCTGCAGGCGCCACCGCAGTACAGCAGCCGTACGGGCAGCAGCAGCACTGCATGGGCCACCAAGTGCAGTCGCCAGTGCTGTCACCACCAGTTGCAGGTCTGTAGAGCCATGTTGCTCTTTGCCTGCATTGATGTTGTCCGCATCATGATTGCAGATGCTGCTGGCGGCCTTGCCTCTTTTCCTACTGCTGCTGTTGGCGTGTTGCTGCTGGTGCTTGCGTCTGGCTTGCAGTGCTTGCTGAGACAGCAGCAGCTCACAGCAGCCACAGATGGCTGCTACTGCTGCTGCACGGCTTTGCCACACTTGCACACACTGCTGGGTTGGCGGCAGTGCCCAACCAGCATGCATGCCTGCTGCTGCTGCATCAAGTACCTGATGATCGCTTGCATCTACAACCACACTGCCGGAGGCATGCTCTGGAGTGCTTTGCAGTTGATTGGTCAGCCGCTGTATCAGTGCTCTAGCAGCAGTAACAGCTACATCACGGCTACAGCCCACCAGCCATCTTGGCCCCGCCCCAGGTCCCACTGCCAGCCCTTGTCTGCCCCAGATGCTGGTCTCAGCAGCAGCATAAACCCTAGGGCTGTGGTGCATGCACAGGAGGTGGGCCAGGAGGGCCAGGGTTTTGTTGTGCGTCTTTGATCCTTGGGGTACAGGGGGCTGCTGCTGGGCTGTGGTTTTGAGGTTTGAGTGTTGTGTGAGCTTGATGAGGGCATTGACAGCATCTGGCGCGGAGATGAGAGCAGGGCTCAGCAACTGACCTGCAGCACACACACAGGGGGTTACCAGCAGATAAGCATGAGAACTGTGTCTCTGAATGTGTCACAGTCACTGCTCTGATATGATAGGTCAACACAGGCTTTGC
This sequence comes from Coelastrella sp. MACC-549, assembly GCA_018290735.1. Taxonomy (NCBI): domain Eukaryota; kingdom Viridiplantae; phylum Chlorophyta; class Chlorophyceae; order Sphaeropleales; family Scenedesmaceae; genus Coelastrella; species Coelastrella sp. MACC-549. The sequence goes on along the minus strand of JABEVS010000223.1, from coordinate 56,205 downwards.
ATGCTGCCCAATACATCAAAGCTTCACATGCCGCCACTGTATGAAGCAAAGACACAGTGTGCCTGCCACTGGCCTGTTGCCACCTCTAGACCAGCACAGGGCCCACCTAGCACCAGCTCCTGTGACTTTGTTGTCAATAGCCTCATGAGCCACCTGGGACCCCAATGAGCAGCACCTTCACCACCATCACCGGCAGCTGCATGAGGGCTGTATAAGTCCTTGGCTACGGCATGCAGAGCTGCCAGCTGCTGCAGAAGGCCAGTCATCTGTAGGCATGCATTGCTGGGATCACATGTGATGTGGGATACTGCTGCTGCTGCTGCTGGCTGGCCCTGGCACCGCAGGCTGTTGGCCAGATGATGGATCTGCATGATGCATCACACAGTACAACACAAGCATGTGCACTGATTGCTGGAGTGACTTGCACTTGAGACTTATATGATAAAGGCACATACAGGGCAAAAGCATGGCAGCATCTGCTGCATTCCTCATGGCTATTGCATCAGCCTAACAGGATCCAACATCTCTGCTCGTTGACATATTTGCCCAGGTTGCTGCGCACCACCAACCTGACTTGAACCAGTTCATATTGCCAGGCACACTTGGCTGAGCCATCCAGCGACTCACCTTGATCAGCAGGTCCAGCAAGACTGCCAGGAGTTGCTCCTGCTGCTGCAGCCGCTTCATGGCAGTCCAGCTATTGCTGCCCAGGCAATGGCCAAAGACGGCTGCAACATCTGACCAAGACAAACTGCCAGCACTGACAGCACCAGTATGAGCGATGGCAGTGGTTTGCCTGCAGCCAGGACTCATAGCAGCAGGGCTAGCTTCAAGGTGTGTCAGGTACTCCTTCAGCAACAGCAGCAGCTGCTGCTGCCGCTGTATGTTGCTCATATCACTGCTGCTTAATGCTGCTGCTGCCCAACAGTGCTCCAACAGCCGTGCAGCAAGAAACTGTGTGATGCTTGCTACATCTGCAACCAGCTGCTGCTGCAGGGGTGGCAGCATCATGCCAGTCGGCTTCACACCATGTTTTTGTGTCATACAAGACATCTGGGACAGGACAGTGAGCTTGTTGTGCAACTGAAGCAGCACACATGAGCAGTGGTATGCTGCAGGTGCTGCTGACACATCATGGGGTGCTGCTTCATGCGGGCAGATGCCATCCACTGAGTGTTCTTCAACCCAAGTAAGCACAGACACCAGTGACAGCTCCACCAACTGCAGCACCCTGTGAAGCGCTGCTGCTGCCCCTGCTGCCACCGCAGTGTCTTTGCTGCTGTTTGGGCTACCTGTGGTGCCACACACTGCTGGTTCAGGCGGCAACAGCGACTGCTGTGATGCTGCGCCAGGAGCAGCAGAGCTGCTGCGCCTGCCACGTGTGTTGTTTGCGCCGCTGTTTGCACCTGCAGACCCGGGCGTGGTAGACCCTCCACTGGGTGGCTGCTGCTGCTGTTGAAGTTGTAGCTGGACCAGACCAGCAGTGAGCTCATGATCTGCAGTCTGCAGCAGCTGGTAGCAAGCTGTCAGTGACAGAACTGGCAGCTGCAGCAGATCTGCTGGCATCAGCTGCGCCTGTCTACCCCTGCTTGCAGAAGCACCTGCTGCTGGTGCGTGCAGGTCTGGCTGCTGCGGCTGCTGTTGTTGCTGTTGCTGGTGTGGAAGCTGGCTATCTGCATCTGTTGCTGACTTCCTTTCTGCAGGGGTGTGTATGACAAAAAAAGGGCAGAGGGTCCTCCTCTGCTTTGATGTTGCAGCCTGCTGCTGAGGACTGCTGCCCGTTCCCTGTTGCACTGGGGTGACTGCACCTGCTGACATCTGATTCTGGCTGTGACTGGGTAATGATGCTTCATAAGCTGCAAGCAGCCGCTGCAAGGCATCAGGGAGCAGTAGTGTTTGTAGGTGGTGGAGCGTTAAGGCCATGCAGCTGATGACATCTTCCAAACGAGGTTGACTTGCAGACACAGCTGCTGGAGGCGCCCCTCTTGCTGCTGCATCATCTTGCTGGTTCTGCTGTGGCTTTGGCTCTACTGGTGCCTCTGCTGCAGCCAACACGACAGCGACCTCCAAGACGGCATCTGGCGCTGCTGCTGCGCCCGCAGCTGATAACATGTCGCCTGCAGCTTGTGCTTGTACATTGAGCACAAGCCCAGATGCTGCCGCTGCTGCTGTAACCTGTAGAGCTGCTGCTTCCTGCTGCAACAACCACGGCAGCAGCACTGACAGGGTGTGGCACCTGACCAGCACATCCCTGACAACTTCAGCACAAGCCACCACCCCAGTATGAGCAGCAGCTGTTGCTGTGTGGTGCTGAGGCTGGCTCTGCAGCAGTCGGCACAGTAACTGGCCCAACAGGCTGGCTACTGCCGGGTCTATGACTGGCTGCTGGCTGTTGCACTCCTGCTGACCCTGCTGCTGTGGTTGTTGAGGTGTTGCTGCATCGAGTGCTGCTACAGGTGAAGCTGCCGGCAGGCTGTCCAGCATGATCCTCAGGACAGTTGGCAGGGCTGACTGCTTATCAGGAACAATGCCTCCACAATCACTGCTGCTAGATGACTCATCAAGAGGTGCTGAGCTAGCTTGCAGCTGATGCACCTGTTGCTGCAGCAAGTGCAGCAGTATCTTCTGCCAGCAGCCGCTCATGGATCCGTGTGCCCTGCTGCTGCCACTGGCACAGCTGCTGTGTGACACTGGCATCCCATCAACTCCACATCCAGCAGCTGCTGTGCCTATCGTCAGCGTTGCAGCATCAGACTCAAGAATTGAAAGACGGCCAGCATAATGGGCCCTGCTGTGAGCTGCAGCGGCTGCCTGCTGCTGTTGTTGCTGTTGTGACATTCTGAGAGTTTTGTCAGCATTCTGTTGACACTGTCCTGCCATGTGCTGTATGCCAGCTGGTGTCATTTGCATCATGACTTGCTGCATCGCCGCTACCAGCTGCTCGCAGCAGCCAGAATCACAAGGTGTGCCTTGCACCAGGACAGCACACAACAGAGCTATCACCAGCTGCTCTGTTGGTGCCAGATCCACTGCTGAATCTGAACGTCCTGCAGCTGAAGCAGCAACAGCTGACTTGGTATCATGCCAGCCTGCCGCCCTGCTACCGCTGCTGCCAGCTGTGGCAACTGTCGCTACATGGTAGAGGAGGCTCTTGAGTCTCCTGGCCACTGCAACTGGGTCATATGATTGTGCATTGCAACTCTGCTGCGGTTGCAGCGCTGCAGATGGTGATGCTGCTCCTGTTGCTGTTGCTGCTGGGAAGGCTTGTGAGCCTGGCTGTGGGTGGGCAGTCCTTGAAGAATGTGCTGGAGAGGCTGCCGGTGACAGGAGTGGCAGTACAGCTGCTGGGCTGGGTGTCACGTCATGGATTGCCACGTCAGCAGCAGCAGCAGCAGCATAATGCTTCGTCACTCTTGCAATGTCAGCATTAGATGCTGAAACGACAGGTGACATCGCATGTAAGTGTGTCTGCTGCTGCCTGCACCTGCTGCCACCTGCAACTGCCTCATCTGCATCAAAGCATTGCCTTTGCAAATCTCCACAACCCCAACTGTACCGCGAGCTGTTTTGTTGCCGCTGCTGTTGGTGACCAGTGTTACCATGGTTGCTTCCAGGCGCTGCCACATGTGATGCTGCACTTCCTGTTGCTGCAGCTGCAGGCAGTGAACAGCTGGCACCTGCCCTGCCACTGACCAAAGCAGCCACTGCTGCTGCTGCCTCTGCAGTGTCACCTGTCAGTGCATGTGCCTCCTGGACCTCCTGCTTGATGAATAAATGCTCCTGCTGGGCCTGTAGCCAGCCTTGCTGCCCTTGCATGGTGTCTGGCAGCAGCAGTGACCCGGCAGCAGCAACCAACGCATGCATAACATCACAGCTCATTGACGCCAGCGGCTGCAGCAAGGTAACATACTGCAAAGATACTGCTCCACAGCAGCACCGCACCACTGGGGACAGCTTTGCCACCAGGCGCTGAACACAGATTGTGGCGATGGCCACATCTTGCAACCCTGTGACATCTGCACCGGTACTGCTACTGTGTACAGCCCCCAGGCTGCAGGGGCGATCACGCTGCTGTTCTGCTGCTTGCTGCTGCTGCTGCTGCAACACATGTCTGCACCTTGCCACCACATGCTGCAGTACCGGCCACAGTGCAGAGTTGGCATTGGAGTCTGCAGGTAGGAAAAAGCCAATGGATCCAAGGTAGTGTTGCCAAATCAACAGCTGTGCGGACCGAATGCATGTACGATGTGGCAGCCTGCAAAACGCCAAGCAACTCAACAGCAGACACACATAGCTGCAGCTGTTTCACGTTGTGTCTCCTCTAAATAAAGGTTTATTTTCCATTATCTTGAAGGCAGCCTTATCTCTGACGTGTTAAGGCAGGACTTTGGTGACTGCACCCATCTCAGGCCCTCACCTGCCATCAGCTGCTGCAGCACCTGCTGGATACCCTGAGCTGCCAGCTGCGGTGTTGAACATATGCCGGCTTTCAGCAGCCGACTGCCAGCCTGTTCAAAGCTGCTGCCAGCCGTCTCCATGTCTATGTAGCAGGTAGTCACCCACTTGAGGCCCACACCCAGCAGCCAATTGGCGGCACCATCAGACACTGCAGACAGATCCTTGAACAGGTCTGACACCTGCTGCAGACTGCAGGAGACAAATACACAGGTAGAATGAGCTACAGGTGGCAGTGGATGCTGCTGCTGAGGTGTGTGTATGAGCACAGTGAAGCATGTGGGCATGTTTTGAAGCAATGTACACAGGGAGTTGCCAGCAGATTGAAGATGCAGGTTCACTTATATACATCCCAGAATCAGGGGAATACTCAGCTGTTGCACAAAGGTATGCCACCCCTCTTGCCATGAGTGCAGGAGGGTGCGTCTGAAGGTGCAGATAGAATGATTAGCTACTTTCACACCTTGTCATATCCTTCACCCCGTTCAGCAGTATGATGCTTGCATCTGCCTCCCATTGCTGGTCAGAAAGTAGCCCCAGCAGCAACACCACATCCCACACGCTCAGACAACTCAGCTGATGCGCCCATGGCTGAAGCTGGACAATATCACCTGCTGCAGCATCATCTGGGGTAGGCAAATGGCCTTGCTGCTGTGCTTCCAGCTGGAGCTGGCACTGCTGTTGCTGGGTGAGGTCTAGGACTGCCAACTGCAGCTGTTGGCGCTGCTGGGAGTCCATAGCATTCAATACCAGGGGGACTGTTGCTGGATAGAGGGCTGCAGTTGACTGGACATCAAGCAGGACAGCCTGCAATCAATGCACACGTGCAGCAGTAACGCGAGCAATTTGACTCCAGCTTTCACTTACAATGACATAATCAAGGCCACTCATGGTTCATGTATACTCAGTTGTAGGAAAAGGTGCCTGTCAGGGACCCCAATGCATGGTGCACAACAATGTCAGACACAGACAACCGCTATACTATCGCCACCCCATTTGCTCTGTATTGAGGTGAAACTTGTTGCTAATATCATTTCATACCCGATTTTGCAAATCACTGGCCTACAAACCAAAAAGCCAGTTGGGGCAGTCTGCCTGTAGCATCCCCTGCTGCTGCCTACCTGCGCCTGTTTAGAGGCCGCAGCTGCATGTAGATATGCTCGGACAACTTGAGCCGCACTCAAGCCCTCTAATGTTGCCTTGTCATTCCCAGATGCTGTACTTGCCAGAACGCAGGACACCGCTGCTGATCCCAGAGATGAGTGGGCCCCCAAAAGTGCCACATCCAACACAGAGTGCATCAATTCGTCCATTCCTGATGAGCCAGGGCTTCTTCAAATCCAGCAAGTGAAGCCGTGTTCAAACTGCAACCGTAGTCTCTACATGAAGGGACGACGCTGCCGCGGCTGCAACGGACTATTGAATATTCCTCATCACTTATGAAGCATGCTGTCGGGCCACCAAGCACGTCCTGTTTGTTCTTATTGCACATGACTGAGGGTCATGCTTGCTGCTAGTGTTTTTGATCCCCATGCTGAGGCCCCTTGTGTTGAGTTGGCACCTTCATAACTGATTTACCTTACTACCAGTGTGCATGTGGTCCTGCCATTGCCACAGTTCAGCATCTGTGGTGTGATAAGCCTCACCCCTAAGCCCTCATCAGGCTTTATCACACACGGACTTTGGTGACGCTGATTGTACGCGCCTTGGACACTTTGATTGTCAGCATGGCAACATCACTGGATGCTCGCAGAGTGGCTGAGACTGTGTTGTGCTGCTGGGCACGACCACTGGTCAACGACAGGCAGCTGCTGGTAGTCTTGGCTGGCAACCAGGTACCATCTTCATACGGTATGAACCCAGAGATGGAAGCCTGCCTACCTGCCCACTATGGTCACCACTATAGGGTTCTCATGCGCCACTGAGAGCGTCAAGCAGTCAGGTAGCTGCCTGACACAGGGCTGAGGCAACTGCTCCAGTGTCGTTAGGTCGCCCTGCCAGATTCAGGGCCAAGGGGAATTGCCCAACTCGGTATAGAAGCAGCCACTATTTGAAAATAAAACAGAATTGAGCCAGGCAACAAAATTATGTGCGATGACAAATGCGCTGGCATGCTGTGATTTGAAAAGTAAAGTTCTTTTGCACGCCATGCAGAAAGTATCTGTGGCAGATATAATATGCTAATTATGCTGTACAAGGGGCCACCATCTCGGGATGCTTCTAGTGACATCAATCCCTGCATGTGCAGTTCTTATCTCTTTCACAGGCAATCGCCAGTGCAGGGCCTGCAACAGGCCAGCCGCGGCATCAATGAATGTGTGCATCTGCCACGACGGCGTCAACTGGGAGGAAGAAATTTCTCAACACTCCAGCCAGTGATGCTGTTACGGGGGGCAGGCACGTGGGTAACATGAGACTGGAAGCATATACACGTCCACAGACATCGCTGAAACACTGGTACTAGCCTACCAGGCCACCGTAGTACGGTAATACTGCATGTGAGGTAGACTGCAGACTCTGAGACTCCGGAGGGCCTCCTGCGATAAAGTTAGTGTGCAAACTGCCTCAGCAGCCGCACAAGCTCAGTTCTTCAAATAGGGCAGCGGTCTCTGGTACAGTGTACTACGCTGTAGCGTATGATACGCAGACTGTAAGTCCAAGTGCCTTACTGCCGCTGCTGCTGCTGTCTTTTATCAGCTGCAATGTAGAGAGGACATGGCACAGATGATTTTGCCAACCTGCTCAGGCCCTAAGCAGTTGGCGCAACAGCAAGAGCTAAGCCTCAGGATAAAGTTGAAGTTAATAAAAGTTCAATCGTTCCGCTGCAGTGCAGCATCTCGCCTCTTATGGTCGCCAGTGAGGCTGCCTTGTAATCTGTGTGTTGCTGTGCACCAGCGTCAGCCCCACTGCAATACATGGCACATGCTGATGCTGTGGAAGTCCTCTACATGCATGTTTTGTCACAAGGTGCCACCTTAGCAGGGCCGGAACACACGTCCAGTGTCAGTTCAAGGCCCCTAGGGGTCACTGGTGGGAAACCTTCGTATGCGGCTGGCAAGCCACAAAGACCTGCAGACGGTCATATGTGGAAGAGGTATCACCGCCCCACACCAGTGTCTGCATGCCGACAGAGAGGACCACTTCCACCACCAGTGTCACTCAGTTCCGCATTAAACTTGAAACAAAACCGCTAACCATCACATCAGCATTTGCTACAAGATAACAGATTGACATCTGGCACCGCTGCAGCATCGCTGTTGCTGGGCTGGCGCGAGCGGGAGTTGCGGGGAAGCTCACCAGAAAGTATCACAGGCACAAGATATGTTAAGCTGCATCTGCAGCTGTTTTAATGCTCATGTACCGCTTCTGTCTAGGCTGGGCGTTCTGTAACCTAGGCGATTGGTAGTGACCACAAGTCCCGATGTCACCAGTCGCCAGAAACATCAACCCCCTGATTGCATATTACGAAGCATGCTGACAAGACCTGATAATGCATGCAAACGGGGATATACGTTGGCCCTCTCCAAGAACGCACCGCGCTGTGATTTGACGCCGACGCTGCTGCTGCGCTCTTCGGCTGTCGCATTTGCTTTGCATGAATGCTTGCAGCCGTGCTTACCCGACTTTGCCTGTGAGCTTTGGCCAGAAGAGCCTCTGCTGCCTGCCAACACTTGTCGACGGGATGTCCGTGTGATTGCAATCAATTGTACAAGAGTCAAATCAGCTTGTTTGACGCGCTGAGGTAATCAAAGCAGCACGGCACACGGCGATGTCGGAAGCAACTCTCCACAAATGTCAATATGCAGGAGCAGCCAGCGCTGCATCGCTGTTTTAGCTGACGGACACATACGGAACCTTATTTTGCAGGTTGAGGCGTCAGTTGAGGGGTTCTCGCAAGCAGCATGGCAGCCACAAGTAGCGCAGCAGCCCACCAGGCAATGAGTCGAGGCACCTTACTGCACACTCCTCTATGCAGCCCCTCATCGTCACATTCCATGTTTGTCAGTGCAAGTCTAGCCAGCAACAGGGGCCGCAGTGCCCGAGCGGTCTCTGCAGCCATCAACAGGCATGCAGCACCAGCAGTAGTGGCTGCAGCTGCCGTGTTGGGAGCAAGCAAGGACAGAGAAGGATCAGCCACCCTGGACCCTGCTGTCTGGCTCAACAGTGATCTCAGTGATGCAGTAGCTGACTGGGACCCTCAGTCACTGGCCAGCAGTGGTGATATGGGACGACGTGACCGGTCAGGCCATTACTTGGGTGTGATACACACAGCTGAGGATTCTGTGGCACCAGGCACGGCTCATGACAGCGGCAGTAACAGCACTAAGTCTATTAGCAGCAGCAGTCAAAGGAGATCTCAGCCACGCGGCAGGCCCAATGGCAGGGCTCTGCATCAACTGAGGGCTCAGTACTCCTCACTGTTTGAGCAGCTTGAAGCAGAGCACACTGCCATGTTGCACAAGCATGAGCGTGACTTCATGAACCTGCTGTACTCCGGTGCATCACAGCAGCACCTGCAGCAGCAGCAGCGGCGCCATGATATGATGCTGCATAAGCTCCAAAGCAAGTACAGCCAGAAGTGGGGAGCACCAGTTGCAAGGAAAGTGTTCTTTCAGGCATCAAGGCAAGAGCAAGAGCAGCAACAACAGCAACAGAGTATAGCCAGCAAGGATTTCCGTGGCGACACGCAGGCCATTGCAGCCTCCCCCACGCAGCAGCAGCAGCAGGAACGGGAACAGCACCCGCAGCAGCAGAGCATAACGAGCAAGGAGGAGCTCACTGACGATACATGTGAAGCTGCAGTACCGCAGAGGGAACAGCAGCAGAAGAGCACAGTTAGCCAGAAGGTCACAGGTCACAGAGAGGCAGATACTACCCCACAGAATCAAAAACAGATGCTGCAGCTGCAGCAGCAAGATGGGATCAACAAGGAGGTCAATGGCCAGAATCGTGCAGCTGCAGCCTCTCAGAGGAAACAGCAGCAGCAGCAGCGGCGGCCATGCGCTGTTCCTTCGTCATCAGTTAGCAGCAGCCAGGACAAGAGCAGCCATTGTGCCCACAGCATCAGCAGCAGCAGCGTGCGGGGAAGCAGGGGCAGCATTGCTTCTGTTGAGCCATCTTATGAACCAGTGTACACTGATCCGTCCTTCAGCGCATTTGACATCCCTGAGGATACCCCTGAGGTAACCGCTGCTGCTGCTGCCGCCCAGGAGGAGGCAGCGACAGTGCAGCGGTTCACCAACCAGATGGTTGGGGCCAAAGTCATTGCTGATGCTTTGAGACAGGATCCTGTTGATGTCAAAACATTGGACAGGCTGGAGATTGTGTACCTGCACCTGGCACTGCCAAAGCTTGTTGGGTGGAGGTTGATACCCCTGATGATCAAGCTGGCAGGGTAGGTGCAGTCACAGTCACACAGGCATGGCGTGAAATCTTATTGTGTAGAGTCAGACGCAAATTGCAAGTTTGTTGAGGTCAGCAGCTTTCCCTTGCGTTCAGCAGTGTTGAGGCGCTCAATCTCTGCTGGGCTTGTTGAGCTGTCCAGGTCTTACCAACACATCACAGGCTCCATCTCATCCCTTGCTCAGCTGCTGCTTGTGCTGCTGCTGTTGTAGGTACCTGCTGGCTCGTCCTGATCGTGACGCCCACACGTTTGGGTCTGTCTTCAACGCGTACGCCCTGGCGAACAGGACAGACCTGGCTCTGGAAACCTGGGAGAAGCTCAGCAGTCAGGGGGTGGATATTGGGCCGTATGGCAGCAGTGCACTCATGAAGGCGTGTGCAAAGCAGCGGGATGTGGCAGCAGCACTGCAGGTAGGGAGAGAGACCAGCAGTAGGCAGTGCAGAAGTGTAATGCTTAACGCTGACTGAACCGGTTCACTGCCGGAGAGTTAATCCGACAAGGAGCATACCTCCTTGTTTACATTTGCTGCATGTTCAAAAGCATTGGGTCGAGCCGCTTGCTGCGTGTGCTGCTGCTGCTGCTGCCGCCAGGTGTTTGATCAGTTGATGCGCCGTCGTGTGAGCTTCAACTCGTACACCTATCACTGTTTGCTGCAGCTGTGTTGCTATGCTGGGCGCATCGAGGATGCACTGGCGGTCTACAACATGCAGGTGAATCACAGGGCCTCAGTGGCCGTTCATGTTATACATATGTCATATACTCCTCTACCAGAATATGGTGGTCATCTGACTGATGTTGTGCAGGTGCCCTGCAGACAAGGACGCTTTGACCTTGCAGTTGTGTTCACCCTGTTCAGACAGTGTGTTGCATCATCCATAGAGCCCGGTCATCAGCACGGCTGCTGCGCGTCCAACATGTACACAGGTTGACTTAATAGTGCTCTGTTCCCTTGCTGTCCTGGTGTCCTTGCAGCGGCTTGAGACCAGCCCCGATAGTCTTCCCAACACACACACCTACACAGCGCTGGTGCGTGGATTGCTGGTGTCAGGCAGGGTGGAGCTGACTCAGCAGGTGGGCCTGCGGCAGCAGCATCTCATAAAACCTGACTGCAAGGGCTGCTCCAATATGTCTGGCTGAATAGAGCTGTGGGCAGAATGCTGAAGGCAAACCTTGTTGACATGCCAGTGCAATGTCCTGATGAGCCAAGTTGACATATTGTCCTGTGAGCGTACTTCTGTCCATCACCAGTGCTCATGAGGTACTGTTGTTGCTGTTGCTGCTGCTGCTTTCTGTGCTGCAGTTGTTTGAGAACATGCTTGAGGATGGTGTGACTCCTGATGCAAGGCTCTACTGCACCTTCCTCAATGCAGCAGGCAAGGCAGGGAACCTGGGACTGGCCCGGTACCTGTATCAGCACATGCTGCTGTCACTAGACCTGGACACACCACAGCAGCAGCAGCAGCACCAGCGACGCCGTAGGAAGAACAGCAAGCATGGGATGTCTGATCAGCGTACCAGCATCACCAGCAGCAGCACAGTGGCTGATGCCGCCAGCAGGGTGTACAGCACTGCTGCTGGGCCCTTGGCTGCATTGGTGGAGTCTGGTGATGAAGGGTCAGATTCTGAGGACACTGGGCAGCCCAACATGTTGCAGCTGGTGAACGCGTTGCTATTTGCTCATGGTCAAGTTGGAGCTCTTCAGGGTGCCCTGGCAGTGTACAGGCAGGAGCTGCTGGGCAGGGGCTTGCAGGCTGATGCATACACCTGCACAGCGCTCCTCACTGCTGCAGCTCGATCAGCAGGCCCCAGCTGGTCAGACGTGCAGGATGTTGTGGCTACCATGAAGCAGTATGACATCAAGTTAACCACACAGCTGGGCACTGCATTGATTAATGCCTACAGGCGAGTGAAGGGGTGGCACCGTCCTGCTGTTGGTAGCAGCCGTGGAGAGCAGCAGCAGCAGCATCAGCAGCAGGATGCCACCAGAGATAGCAAATCAGGCAAGACAGGAGCTGCAGCTGATGAGAGCAGCAGTAGTAGGAGTGATGAGGCAGTGCTGCAGCTCACGACTCAGCAGGATCAGCAACAGCTGCTGGCAGCAACAGGTGCACCCGCACTGCCAAATGTTGAGCCAGTGGTTGCTGCTGCTCTACATGCAGCTCGCCAGGTCCTGCTGCAGCTGCATCAACAACAGCTAGCCACCAGTAACAGTTATGTGACAATGTTATGTTTCCTGCTGGAGCAAGGGCAGGTTGGCAGTTTCAAGCAGCTGTATGGTGTGATGGTGGCTGGGGGCATTCATCCTGATGAGCAGGGCTGGGAGAAGCTGATGTACGCCTCAGGCGAATTTGGCATGCAGGATTTGCTGCTGCAGATGAGGCAGCAGCAGGAAATGCAGCAGCGTCGCCAAGGGATGGCCATGAGGGCCAGGCCACCAGTCTTGGGACAGCATCAGTAGTTCAGTAGGGTGGGAACCTGCAAGCAGTGGGTAGGCGGGTGGGCCAATTGAGCGATATGCAGCACTCGCTGCCTGCTAGGTTACTTGCACATGCAGTTGCTGTCATGTGTTCAGTCATGTGTGTGTTCAATGTGTCCATCTCCTCACTGAGTGGGTCTAACCTCTGAGGGAGTTTTGATCCAAATGTGGCAGTTGGCTGAGCCACCACGCTTTATTCACCCAAGGGCCCATGACCAGAGCAGGTAACACTACCACTAGTACTGCAAGCAATGGCGGATCCGGATGTAGTTTCCAGAAGCTACAGATCTTGGGCACCCAAGTTTGGTCTGTGGGTGCGATGGTGGCTGTGGGTAACAGTGACCATGTAAGGTGCCAGATACCTGTAAGAGTGATAAAGATTCAATCTGATAGACACAAAACAACAGACACATTTACACGCAGTATGATAGTGTATAAATACAGCTTGCCTGTATGCAGGGTCCCTGAGTGTTCATGGATGCATACAGGGCCTGATCCCTATGACCACTGTGATCTGATGTTTCACCAGATCTTGAGCCCAATGCAAATAGTCCATCAACCTGCCGCGGTTTGTTCCGGATGGTGGCTCAAGATGAACTGCCCCAACTGGTCCGACCAGCTGAGCTCACAACTAATCAGGAGCTCATGAGTTGTGAGCTCCATTCGGCTGCAGCCTCAATGAAGCCTTCTCAAGGTGAACAAACCATCAGGAGGAGGACCTTATGCCACCATAAACATTCTCTGACCACGATTATCTCAAATGTGGAAGAAAAGAGATCAGCAGCTGATCACACCGTGTAACTGACCTTGCAACAACCGTTGTCACAAAGTGACTTCAGTAGCAAGATCCAGCAGGCTGCTACTGGCTGCTACTGGATCCTGGTGCTTTTTGCCTCGGAGACAAACAGCAGCCGCAGGTAGTATGCATGGATACCATTGCAACAGCCGACTGTCACGCAGGGCTCATGCAACATTGGCTCCCGATTGGGATGCTGTTCCTGCTGCCCAACATCATCTTAGGCACAACAATGCGTCCCGGACATCAAAATGATTTTACAAGTCAGTATCATCCTGACTCCAGAGCAAGAAACAAAAAAGGGCTCAAATGCAACCTCAACAACTGCAGCAGCAGCAGTCGGCGCATCAGCCATCTGCCACTGTGCACAGAATACCTGCCACAGCATTTTCCATCTCACAGATTCCTTTCCGCAAAAAAAGACACCTGCATGCTGCACCCCCTATCAACGAGCTGCAGCACCATTGCCTGAAAGTGTGCACTGCACGACACAAACAGCGGAGGCTGCCACGACTTTCTCCACAGCATAATGCCGCAGGAGGCAAGACTAGTTCCGCAAGCACCAAGCACCTGCAGACAGACCAGTGTGACACAACACCGCCAGCACAGTGTCCCCTGTTGTTATCTGGTCAGTAATGGGAGGCATGTTTGCTGGCAGGGCCATAGTCAGCCAGCAGTGACACAAAAGCACACATATGAGCGCAGTGGCCACCTGCTGTGGACAACTGACATGCAACACACTCCCCCGACCATGCCAGCAGGTGCTGGTATGAAAAATTGCAACAAGTGCCACACACTTCAGGACATACACACCCTTGAAATCCAGTTTCAAAGTACCGGTGCCCGACACAATGAGGCAAGGGCAGCCGAGGAGAAAGACACCTGCAGCAGTCTCGATGATGCTGGGCCACTGCTGACAGCAGGTGCCTGCATGTCTGCAGCCATGCTTAACAGCAATGCTCCTAGAGGCCACGAAAGTCAGAGCTGCTAGGTTCACTGAGATAAATTCACAATATGAGCAACTGTGCCGCTGCTACGTCCTTCACAATGCAGCAGCATGGACTGCATCCAGGTGTTCTTTGAACCTCCAATAGTCACCAACAGGAATACCAAATCCTCAGATATATCTTCACCTAGATGCAAATGAAGACTCCTGCACCAGATGTTTGCCACTAGCCATCAGAGTGCAGCGGCCGCCATAACTTCTTTACAACGTGGCCTGCTCAATTGCCTCAAGATTATCGTCATAATAATTTTGACATCTTGTATGGGTAGCATTGGTGACACAACCACATGGTGGCCACCTCTGCCCCAACACACTCCACCATCCTCCATCACACAACCATCCCTGGCTGGGGTCCGCCTGCCAACCAAGCACAAAACAGACCCACTCCAGCCGCAAGACCCGCATAACATCGAATCCCAGCCTACACATGGCCTTTGATGACACGACCGTATGGACAACAGTGGCCACTGCAGGCGCATGTTCCGCATCATGGGCTGGAACCCATCCCATTCATCATTCTGCCATGGGACCCCACCTTGTTTTCCTATATCCTCACGTGCATTGAGCCTGAAGACATCTGCAGCTCTGAGAGCAGCGTTGCAGAGCTGCAGGTGTAGCAAACAACTGTCCTTGACCTGGACCACCCCCAGCAGATGATGGCCAGATCACTCCTGCTTCAAAGTCCCATGAATATGCCAGAATTATCACACTCTATGTGGAAAGACTGCCCCAAGTACTTTGTTGTGTGCAGTCCAGATATGGGATAGCTGCAAGCTTTGGTGCGAAATAGTCAGGGGCCCTCAACACAAAAGCAGTACAAACTGGTGGCCAGCGATGGCAGAGCATGATGTGCAGCTGTTGGGTGATTCTGAGCGTCCCCACACATCTTGAATCTATCACACACAGCTGCCAGCCAACACTACCACTGAACGCTGCAGTGGCCGTGAGCCCCTACTACATGCACGACAAGCATTGCTGCTGACACAGCTGAGTACGATATCCTATACACTGGAGTGTCATCCAGGTAATCAAACATTGGGCCAACAAGCAGCAGCAGCCACAGCCATCCATTGATGTGTTGCAAAGTTGAATATCAAAAACTGTCTCGAGCACCAGTGACACAACTGCACTGTTCAGCGGTGGCCAGCACTAGCAGCCAACACAGCTGTAGCTGCTTGCTTGTGATCCAGGTATGGCCTCACATACCAGGCATCGCATGCAAGACTGTGCCGCCACAACCTGCTGACACAGTGCAATGGCCAGGTGTGTTGAGAGGTACAACAGTATTCAGCGGAACCATCTGTAGGCTCAAAAGTCACGACCACTTCAGAACTCACATGCACGACCACACCCAAAACACTGATGTCACAATGAATTATATCGACAAATGTGCACATGACACTGGCGATAGAGGGCAACATGGTGGCCAGCAACATCTCCTGCAGCTACTAGTCCACAACACGCTTTACACAAGATGACATCCTGCCTGTGTAACTACTGTTGCTGACACAAATCATGAAGCTCCATAGCGGCCACACACACCCAACCTGACATGTCCAATAGCGGTGCTGCACAGTCAAAAAAAGCCGATGTAGACACACCACCCCAGAGGGGCTGAGCACACCCTAACAACATTGTTGCTTGGCTGTGCAAAGTAAGACCCATATCCTGTGCACCTCCCCCCCCCTGTTTACCCCTCTCCCCCCTCCCCCTGAACCCAATTAACCCTGGCAGGTAAGCAACACATCTAAAACATGCAGTGCCGACTTCTCGGCATGCCGATGCATGATGTTGTTGTTGACAGCATCAGGTTTCAAGTGACACAACCAACTGAGCACGCCGCCCAGTATAGTGGCCAGCTTGCAGCCGAGCATGGAAAACACGCTCCAAGCATATCACCTTGAACATATCATGTCATGCCTCAATCCAGACACCTGGGATTATCAGGTCAAGGCCACCAGGACTGAAGGTGCAAGTGACACGACTGTGCAGGCACTAGCACAGTGGCCAAACTTGCATATAAGAGTCCCTGCTCCTCACAGACTGCCTTACGTACCATGGCAAGGTTGATTATACCAAACATCAAGCAATGCAATCACTCTCACAGTCATCTTCAGGGTGGGGTGGCCACTGCTGCATGGATGGCTTTTGTGCCACCTGATGCCAGTATATTGCAGAACAGTCCACTGATTAATCACTTCACCTACGCACACTCATCACCTGACACACCCCTCACCAGCAGCCTCAACCACAACAACAAGGAGTCGGACTCTTCATCGTCCTGTTGCCCCAGCTGCAGCTACAGACTCTATATGTATAGTCACAGTCCATGCGTGCAAAAGCCTTCACGGACGATTCAAAAGCACAAACCAGCGCTCATGCAACTGCACCAACAGCTTGCACCAGTATGACGCTGTTCCAGCAATCGACGCTACCTAAACAAAGCGTCTTTGCATCTCCTGTGCAGTCACCAGCAGCTGCCGTGCCAGTGGCAGAACACCACCCGCCGCCGCATCACGGGCCCGCCCTAGCCTGGTCCCTGATCTTCTTCCTCAGGCGTTTCTTCTGGCTCGCAGACAGCTTACTGTCGTCCTCGCTGTCCGCAGCTGCAACTGGCGCTGCAGGCTGTGCTGGAGGGGCCTTGGCTGATGAAGCAGTAAGGGATGCCTTGACCGCCATTTCCCGAGCCAAGGTCTGCATAGCAGCAGCCTGGGCAGCCTGTGGCTGTGCCGCTGCTGCTGGTCGAGCTGTCTGTTGCTGCTGTGCTTGCTGAGGGGCCCGCTGGGGCTGCTGCTGCTGCTGCGGATGTCCAGGCTGGACAGGAGGGTGCTGGTGGTACATATTGTGGTGCTGTGGTCCAGCTGGGTGGCCCTGGTGACCATTTGCACGAGCAGGGGGTCCATGATGATGCTGATGATATCCCTGCCCTGCAGGCCTCTGAGGGGCATTCTGGGAGTGGGGCCTGTGCTGGGGATGGTACCCATTGCTCTGATAGGCTCCTTGACTGTGTGGGGCGTTCCCGTGACCAGCTCCCTGTCCCTGCATGGTTAGAAACACAACACACAACAGCAGCTTGCCTTCTGGAGCAGGGACTGTCCAAAACCTGATGCTGCAGACCTAGGTCTCATGGCCACCTGTTGTCGCTGATCAGTATGATCAGTATGAGGTAGTTACAATCTGCTGCTGGTGCGTCAAGCAGTAATCAACCCCAATGTGCCAGGAGGCCTTGCTATGCAGGAATCTGCAGCCTTGAGAGCCATGGTCACCTGCTGTTGGTGATGGCCAGGGCCCCTGGGGCCTGCACTGCTACCGTAGCCCGCCTGCTGACCATGACCCTGAACATGTAGAGAATGGTACAGCCTGAGCTGGGTCCAGTTACGCGTTGTTCCGCAATAAACACAGTCATGAGGGCATGAGCAGAGCAGAGAAGAAAGCACATCATCTGCAATACCCTCAGAGTCGGTTCAAGCAGATACTGCTCAATACCAACCTGTCCTCCTCTGTATCCTTGATGACCGCCGCGATGGCCACCTTGATAGCCTCCCTGGTAACTGCCAGTGCCATAACGCTGAGCCCCCGGGTGCTGCTGCTGCTGTTGAGCGGTGTAGTAGTCGGGGTGATCCAGATGCTGCATGGTGAAACATCACGGAATTGTAAAGGAAAACCCAATGCTATTTGCAGCTATGCAGTTGTTGCGATGAAATTGCACATACAACATCCAATAACACGTCTTAGTTGACTAGTTGACAGGGTGCTGTGTCTCTGTTGACTACGCCGGGTGCCCACCGCAACGGTTGGTGGCTGCATGATACGACTGCCCTCGAAACGCTTCTGAGGGGGCAGCGGAATATAGCCGCTGCCGAAAGTCTGGACCTGTACAGCGAGAGATGGGGCAAGCAGTCAAGCATACTTGACACGCACGCGGGACACCGCTCACCAACTTTATGCAGCAGGAGTGGTACTACCCAGTAACTGGCAAAAGAATACCGCACGATCAAGCAAAGCAAGAGCAAGCGAGGAGCACTCGAGAACCACGAGCGAGCAGGCCAGCCCTCTGGTGTGCCCTGCAGTCCCTGCGCACCTTGATTTCCATTGTCTGCATATCTATGCGTTCCTGCTCGGTCAGATACGACTTGCTACCCATCTTGCTGTGCCTTCAACCCGTACCCCCAACTCTCTGATGCTAAAACTGTTGCTAGTGATATCTCTCGGCTAGTATCTAGTTGATGTGGTGATGCAAGGAAGGCTTGCCAGCAAAGCAAGCTTCGGGTTCTTCGGGGCTTGCCTCCGTTCAAATCGCCACGTCCGGGAAGAGCCGATGCTCGCAGATGCATCAATAGGTTTGTATTGCATATGTATGTAAGCGTGATTTCGGGCTCTTTTTTGCAAGGAACTGGTAAATGACATGAACCCATGCCTTGAGCAAACTTGTCGAACGATACCGCTTGATATATGCAAACATTAGCCGCTTTTGTAGAGTTTGGCCTGGGTACTGACCTTTGGTCCATGCACAGGTGCTGAGCGTGTGTGAACGTTCACACCGTGCTGACAGTCCAAAGGGGCGCAGGATGATGCATGAGCCAAGCAGAGGCAGGTTACTGTGTATGGATAGAACAGGCTCGAATTCTGTGCCCCGTGAGCAGCAGCAACATGGCGCCTCAGCGATCGACCCTCCAGCTGGTTTGTTCACACAGCCTTCACAACCAACCCAAGACGGATGCAGCATGCGGCAGCCGCTTGATCTGCGCAAAACAGCAGCCATAACAGTAGCAATAGCCAATGTTAATATCAAAGATGATGCTGAAATGACCACATCTCAAGAAGTAGGCAGCAGCAGGCAACTTGTGCTACAGCGTGGCCACAGCAGCAACACAAGAAACCTGACAGTGGACTGCCCGATGCCTCGTTTGACCAGTCAGGACATGTGGTGAGTGCGGCAGTGTTTAGACCACACGTTTCTATGCTTGGCATGGCCCTTGTTTGCCTGCAAGTAATCATACCGCAACAGATTGTTGTGCTGCTGTTCACACAATAGCTGCCAAACTGGCTTGCTAGACATTTGTCACCACACAGAGCATTCAACATGGCGGATGGCACTCTCACTCTGCCTCAATCGTAAAAAACATGTACAAACACAGGATTGTGATGTGTCATACCCTGTGCAGTGGTAGTTTTGATTATGCCACCCCCGTAGATCAGCAGTTCCAATTTGATTATGACCTCAGTATGCAGCAGGATCAACGCTCTAGGTCACCAGCAGCAAGCCCTGTACGCCATGTGACAAAGCGCCCAAGACATGCAGCAGGTGCGATGCTGTGTTTAAGCAAGCCCGGCAGCCCACAGCAGCTATGAGTGAAGTGTCCTGGCTGTAAAGCACTGCCTGGAGGCAGAGATGCTGGAATGCTGGCGCATTATGAGGTTGCGAAGTGCTGCCATAGCCAGCTGTGCATTTTGTACAACAGCAACAAAGGAGGTTGTTGTGTTCACCAATGTCAGCCACTCACCCTGCTATCATAGTATGTTGCAGTATCAAGCGACTCTGCCATTGACCTGTGGTGAAATGCTGCTGTGTGTTGCAGCATTTGAGGACAATGAAGCCAGCAGCCAACCCAGCCAACTTACAGCAGATGAACCCAGCACAGCTAGCATGTCGAATTCAGGTGAAAGCATCTCAGCAGCAGCAGCTGGGGATCACCTCCATGTTGCCTTGCGCTGCTCAACTGTCATTCTGCCAGTGGGTCGGTACTCATCAGAACCTTGTACTGCCTCTACCTCAAAATGTTGTCATTACATCACCAGTGGCTGTTGCCAGCAGCTATGTCTGGAGCTGTCCCAAGCTGCTTATGCTGCTTCTGTTCATCTCATTGGCACTGATACCTTGCTATTTACCCTGCCCTGCAGGTTGCACCTTCACCCTGCCCCCTGTGCCATCACGGGGGCTGGTCCGGCCTAGCAGATTTGGTGGTCATGCAAGGCCAGTGTCACCAGCATCTTTTAGAAACCCCTTCAAGACAGGTGTGAATGGTGATGAACCGCATGAGTTTGACAGCAGAAATCTCAAGCAGTGCCCAACTGTGTCACGGCTAAGGTAGGTCAAGGCTATGCGCAACATCGCAGCAGGTGTCACTTTACAGTGCCATCTGTAAGCTATGCTTGATGTCACGTGTTAATGCTTTAGCTATGTCACCTGCAAATGTTATTTGTAAGTAACAGACAACAAAGCTCTACATGAATGTGATGCACTACAACGTACAAGCAAAGCTGATGTGCCCCAGTCAGTGCAAGCAGCATACAACACTGCCATGTGTACTTAACACCTGCTCCAGCTGCGCATCATACTTGTGCTGATACTCGGCCTTGTGTGGAGCCACACCCAGCAGGCACCTCATCAACATGCTCTGCCCGTACCTACAATGCAGCTCTGAGTTCCGGCAAGTGAAGGAGCTGGGCAAGGGTGGCTTCAGTGTCGTGTTTCGTGCCACACACCGCATTGATGGCTGTGAGTACGCACTGAAGCGAACAAAGAGCCCTGTCAGTGACAACAAGGAGCGGAATGCCTGGCTGCAGGTAAGCTGCCAAGGCAATCAGAGCAATTTGCTGCTCAGTGTGCTTGGAACAATAAGATGCGACATGTTGATAACAACCCTACTTGGGCTGAGAGCACATGCTAACCAGCAATGTCCAGGTCTTGTAGTTCGTTGCAGTTGACTGGAACTTTATCGGTTGTACTTGTATATTGCAGGAGGTGCAGGCGCTGGCTGCCGTTGGTGCTCATCCCAATATAGTGCAGTATTACTCAGCCTGGGCGGAGCCAGACATGCAGGGTGATCAGTTGTACATACAGATGGAGCTATGCGGTGACAGCCTAACAACAGCAACTCGCCTCAGGGAGCAGCAACCCTGGAGAGAGCCAGAGGTGATGGGCCTGCTGAAGCAGGTGAGGGGTCACCTTGCAATACGGCTGCCACCTTGTCGTAAAAAAACATTGTGATCAAGTGTTGTATACTACAGCAACTGCGCCGACAACAGGCCCTGTGCTTGACACAATGCCAAACACTGTTACACAGTATGAGGATCATTACTGATAGGCATTGGTGAGTGATTGAAGCAGCCCTAAAAGCAACGCAGGCAGATGCCCTAATCATGCAGTGCAGCCCCTTATTGCAGGTGTAAAAGGATCTGAGCGATGCAGCAAGTTGAGATGCTATGACAAATGCGCTTGTAATTTGTTTGGCTCAATTGGGTGGGAAATAGCCAAACTTTCTTCATCTTACCACTCGCATGTCAGATCATCTGCCATCTGATTCAATGTTGCATCACTCACTCTTTAACTGACATATTGCTGCACCCTTCTTGCAGATGGCTTCTGCTCTAGATCACATGCACAAGAGGGGTATCGTTCATTTAGACATCAAGCCTGATAACATCTACTGCAGCAGAGATGGTAGTGAGGGCTTCAAACTTGGCGATTTTGGCCTTGCAACGTTGAAAAGCGGGCACTGGAGAGTGCAGGAGGGAGACTCACGGTGAGCAAATAGTGACAGGGCCGGCTGTAACATGATTATCAGTCTGTGCAGCAATGGTGTGGCAAAGCAGGTGTTGATCATGCTTGCCAAGGGGCAGATGCTGTCAGCATGGTAGACATTCATTTCCTGCCAGGCGACCTAGCTGCAACTCAAGTGCGTACTCAGGCTGATTCCACTGGGAGTGCCTGGTGCCAAGAGAAACATCGCTGCATTCAGATGTTATATATCAGTGACAATTTTGTTGGTTGCAAGCGGTGTTAGCATGCCTCCATTAGGTCTGGTGTGCAGGTTTGACATCACCCATTGTCCTTTTGCTTGTGCCGACAGCAGCTTACAGACATTGGCTAATCTGCAGGTACTTGCCTCTGGAATTGTTGAACAATGACACCAGATACTTAGACAAGGCAGACATCTTTGCCCTTGGTCTCACCATCTATGAGTTATCAACAGGCAGGGAGCTACCCACAAATGGCAGGAAGTACCAGGACCTGAGAGAGGGCAAGGTTGGGTTTCTGCCAACACGCTCAAACAGCTTTGGCAGGCTGCTCTCGGTAGGTGGCTGGGATCTGGACAACATGCTACCTGCAGTATGTTGCATGGTGGCAGTAGATTGCTTACTATCATGTCAGCTAGATGTCTGCCTTCAGCTTGAGGTGTTGCTATAGGCAGGCCTAGTTGTAACCCCATGTGCAGAATCAAGCGAACTTTTTGCAGCCATGAAGCTCGGCCTTTGCTGTGAAGCATGTCATGTGTACTACATAACCATTTCAAGGATGTGTACACATAAGTCTCTCTTTTTCACAAAAATGCAAACTATGCCATGCCACTGGTGTGCAGGGCAAAATGTCAACTGCATTGTGCGCTGTTGTGTCTGTGGCTGGCCTGCAGAATATGCTGGCACAGGATCCGCAGAAAAGGCCATCTGCGGAAGAGCTATTGAAGGTTGTTTCCAAGAATGTGTCAAAAAGCGGATTACCCCTCGCGGCTAGCGGAGCTGCTGCTGCTGCTGTTGCTGCTGTCGGCAGCCCTAACTCCAGGCGCTCTCTATAGTATATTTCGCAGCTGAATGAACAATATCTTTATATGTCCGCGCTTCAGCGGTTGACATCTTACATGGCAGCAGTGGAGCACCTGACTTTGCATTGTACTGTGTGCCAGACTTGCCAGATATATTGTGTTGCAGGCGTTTGATCTGCGCCATACAAGTCGTTCGAAGTAATATCTGCATGGCACTGTCTGCAGCTTTCTGATGAGGCATTTCCTGTGTTGGTCGTACAAAGCCATCCTGTGCCAGCATAGCAGATTTCAGGGCAGTACTTGACACCTTGTGTCACTTATCAACTTGATACGATGCGTCTATGTTACAGCATGCCCACCCTGCAGCCGGTGCACATGTAAGACACGTGTAACTTGCCGAACACTGAGAATATACTGTATGATGTCCCGGGTTCCTAGGGCGATTAAAATACTGAAGCTCATGCTGGGCACGTTCACTACAGGTAGGCAGACGTCCATATGAGAGGGTAGTGCTCATGCTCCCAGACACGGGGTCGTGCCCCGTCTGACGGAAGTTCTGCAGTCGCGGCGACTTTCAGTAGCTACTTCAGCCCGCCGCATTCATACGTGGTGCACTACCTGCTCACGTTTTACTGCAGTCGCAAGTGCTCTTGTGACAAGCTGATCCTACACCCTGGCCAGTCCGAGTGCGATCTCCTGCATCGGTAGTCGCCTCCTGCTCTAAGAACCGTTTGATACGCCGATTTCCTGCCTTGAATTTTGCAATCGTTGTTGTTAGCAAATCAATATCACCTGTAAGCAGCGTTGATCGTTGTGGTGCTCCAATCCAAGATGGTTCTCGTACAGCTGTTGGTTTCACTGGCCCTAGCAGCTGCAGTGCAAGCTGATAACCAATTTGGAAGCTGGCAATCCGGCCGCTCAACGCATTACGGCACCGATGGTGAGGGCAGCGTCATATCCAGCGCAGTCAAAACTCATACAGGACCATCCCTCACACCGCACTAATATACTGACGCCTCCGCCCTTGTTGTGCCACTGCAGCTTGGTCAATCCAAAAAGGCAGTTGTGGCTATGGGTGGTTGGACCAAAATGTGGCAACAGGTAAGCGCTACAGTACTAGGACGGACGCAGATCAGTGACCAAGCACCAGGTTGCCACTGCCCAAAGCGTGCAAATATTCATATTTATGATAAGGATTTTGGTCTTGGTTACATACCTAAGCAGCCTGCAGGAACTCTCAGCGCATCAGCGCCTATTCCAGTGCACCTTGCTCAGTCAATGGCTTTGATCGTTCGCAGGTTGGGACGTGGCAGCTATCTCTGACAAAGCATCTGACTACGCCGGCAGCTGCGGGTGAGCTAAATGGGAAGGATTGCCTTGTAACCGCAGCCGGTTGTTGTCACCGCGATTCTCGCTTCACTCGGCAAAGGAATAAACACGCACGTCTTTTGTTCCTTCTGCGATTCTAATCGTCAGCAGTGGATTGAGCAGCCGTCCTGCCAGCACATCTTGTACTACTGCTATGCGGGTACCATATTTATTTGAAATACTGACATCCTGATGCGATGGTGCTCGGTTCTGAAACACTGCAGGAAGTGCAAAGAAGTAAAGTGCAGACCTTCCGGCTTCTCAGATGGCTATGGTCAATGGCTGGACAGAAACAATGTGTGCTACAACAACTATGCATCAGTGGTGGTGATGATCACTGATACATGTCCATGCATCTTCCCCGATAACTATGCCAGCAACAAGAGGTGGTGCTGCGGTGACATGTATCACCTTGATCTCAGTGTGTGGGCTTATGAGAAGGTGAGTAAGGGTAGTCCGGTGTACGCTGTACAGCACCATGTCCTTGCACCTGCATATGCTCTGCGGAGGGGTACACATCCCTAGAATGGTCACTTGCCTTGAATGCACTGATGCACAGGAACTTTGCCTCGGTCTGGAACTGTTGAACCTTTGCATGTATCATTTGGGGAACCACACAAGGATCAAAACCTCCAACGTCCGAATGGATGTGACTCAACCTGCTGCTGTGACCATCTCCGTGCTGCAGCTTGCTGGCAAGCAATGGGGTGTTATTGGTATTAGCTGGCGTGATGTGCCTTGCTGGTACAAGCCCAAGAACATTGCCAAGGTTCCATGGTGGACAAAGCCAACTCCCAAGCCCTGGTGGTACAAGCAACCTGCAGGCTGGACATCTTCAATGGACAGGCGACTCCGCGGAGGACCCCAGTTCCAGAATGGCTTTGGCAAGCACTAAGCTCTTGTTGCAGCCAGCGAGCCCATAGAAAAGCAGCGATAGCTGACACAGTTCCATGATGGTTGCAGTCTGTGCCAATGGTTCAAAATGGCAATGGCACTAGTTGTAAGAAATCAGAGGGGTGACTGTGATATTGAGACAGCTGTCTTGGGGACGCAGCTGTGCTAGGTTCCATCCCCAGCAGCTCACCCACATAGGCAGCAGCAGTAGCTGTTATTATGCCAACCCACTGCACATCCAGCAGATGCAAAAAGCAGAACCATCTGCTGGGGGTCCAACCATGAAGTCAGTACTGGTGGTTGGATAAGAGTGTAGATTCCACTTGCAGGCAGCACTGGCGGGGTGTGATGGAGAGCTTAGAGGAGTTACAGTTGCAGTCATCTCAGGTACATATGAACAGTCTCAGCAATAGGCTGAGCACCTTTGGTGGGTGTCCTGATTGTGTGGGATGTCTGCTACATGCTCCTGCATGTGCATGCTGGTGTGTGTTTGCGTGCATTGTAAGCAGGTGACGTGACTCTTCTGCAGCATGCAATTGCTTTCTCGGAGGGTCACTTGCCTTAGCGATCGCCATGTAGGGTTGTAGGTAGCTTGTTTAGATGGGATTTCAACAATGTTCTGTCATGCTGGTCGGGCACACTTGCGAGTTGACGATCTAAGGACTGTTTGTGCTTCACTGCACTTGTGCTCTTTAGGGTCCAAGTGGCACACACCACCTGGCGTCTGCAAGCGAGTAGGTCGAATAGCTGCAGGTGCAAATTTGTACAATCGCATGCATGGTATATAGAGCGCAAAGCACCTGCTTTTTGGTACATCTGTCACAGCATCAATGGTGAGGGGATTTTGGGGGTGCAGCATTGTGGATTAATCCCACGCAAAGGGTGCAGATTGGTGCCCCTGCCGAGAATACCTTGTCGACATACACTTGTTCTTCACTTGTCTGGTTATGCACCTTAAGTAGTTTCGTTGGCATCTTTGACTAGCCAAGAACTCATCAGGATTTGGTTGCTTAGTGCATGTTGTAGCTTGAATCGCTTGGTAAGCTTGATAACCTTTTGACCAATGTCAGCACTGCACGTTGTTGTTGTCGCAGTGTTTGCTCTCATGACACTTACATCACTCACATGTGATCAACACTATGAAGAAGTTTCATTTCAGTATCATAGACAGTGCTAATATCTTGATCTGCAGTATCATGAGTGTATCTTGGAATACTAAGCGCATCCAGTTGGATGCTTGGCTGGTGCCGCTTCGCCAAGGCAACTGTGTGTGTGGTTGACACAATTTCCAGCATGTGTCTTGTTCTGTGTTGTCAAGGGCTGTACTGAGCATTCTCACAGCTACTTGTTGTCACCTGCCTTATTTGTGCTGCTGATTGTTGCCCTAGGGTGGTAATATCAGTTGCAACTAGCGAACTGGTGCCTTTCACAAGACACTGCATTACAGGGGTAGTGTAGTGCTCATGATGGCATGGTACCGTGCAGGTACCCCAGTTGTGGGGTTAAGTGCTGGTTTAGCTCTGGGCACGCACGTGTCTTAATCTGCAAATCGCTCTACACTGCTGCATGATGTCCAGTGATCATTCAGAAATAGGCTGGTAGTGGTCGCTTGGCGGCTGGGCAGTATCAACTGCAGTTTTTACAACAGCATTGAATCATTGACGCTCAGGACCTTTGCCTTTGCATGCCACTGCATGCCTCTACCTGCTGAGTGTCATATGAGCATGGGCAGACTTGTCCTTTTCATTTCATGACCTTCATCAGTCAGACTGCGGATCTGGCTGGGCTCAGAGCCTGAAAATGTCTGCCTTCCCCGCTGTTTGCGACTGGCTCAGGGATTGCATCTTGACATCATGCTGGGGGTGTTGCAGCGAATCATCTATATGTGGATGCGTCTCGTCTGAGATCAAGGTTGAGAGATGAGTTGTGCTGTCGAGTTGTGTGACGGGGCTGGCTTTGAGCCAGTAATGCAGTGTTACACTTGGCGTGTGTCTGAGCTTGTGTGTGGGCAAACCGACACCTCGTGATTGTCAGGGATGCTCACCATGTGTTGACCAGTTTCCAGCAGATTTCTGTTCAGTTTGGTGTGGATTGATAGCTGCATTGTAACTCAACCAATTGCAGCTCATAAGACCTGGAATACAAACACTTATTGATGAGTCTCTTCTATCTCAGATAGTATCCATCCAGCTCATTGTCTTAGACCAATGGCAAGCCTTATAATGCAAAACATGTGCTGTACAGCTTGACACTTCCAAAGCAATGCTCACTCCACTGATCCTTCAAGTAGCACTGTCAGGCTACTCACTGGGCTGTAATTTGAGATGTGACCGCCATACTGGCACATCATATTCCTGTGTCTGTGTACTCCATACATCCTCCTCTCAAGGCTCATGAATGCAAGGTAAGGTGATCAGATAACAAACAGGCACAAGCAACCAGCTGCAACATGTTACCCTGGGTAAGGGCCTTGCAAGGGGTAACGAGTCACTGGTCTCGCCATGCAACCACCATATCATATAGGCTATACTGTATCAGCCTGGCTGAGCCACTAAGTCTAGCCACAATGGCCTGTCTCGAAAAGCTGATAGTCATTGGCAACAGTGACATGGCCTGGCCCAGGCGTACTACGCCTATCAATGACCTAGTGACTAGTAGTGACTCATATCAATGACCTAGTGACTAGTAGTGACTCATATCAATGACCTAGTGACTAGTAGTGACTCATATCAATGACCTAGTGACTAGTAGTGACTCATATCAATGACCTAGTGACTAGTAGTGACTCATATCAATGACCTAGTGACTAGTAGTGACTCATATCAATGACCTAGTGACTAGTAGTGACTCATATCAATGACCTAGTGACTAGTAGTGACTCATATCGGATATGCCAGCCGACCCAGGTACCCCCTTCAAGGCCTGCCGGTATTGAATACTGTTGCAGCGTGGCCGCTGGCTGTTGGTCGAAGTACAGTTCATGCCTGTGTGCATGACCCAGTCAGGCAGAGTCTGCCTAGCTCACATGATTCCTCCAGACGATGCTGCAGCGAGTCAATGGAGTCATGCTGGTCTGGTGCCGCACCAGACCGCACACGGTGTCAATCATCGCATCATGGCATCCTGCAGTGTCTTACGTTTCACAGACGATGCTGTCACTTTTCCAGGGGAGGTCCCAGTATGAGAACTCTGGACAAGACGGCAGCGGGTAGCACTGAGACAAACCCAAGTGGAACCATTTACTGTATTTTGCTATTGTTTGATGACACCCAACAGTGTGATTACCTTGACCTGTAAATGCCTGTGCAGTGCCTGGTTATAGCCCGCTCCTTGGCAGTGCAGCAACCTTCAACCTTGAATTTGCATCTATTGAGCATGTTGCCACTATGCTTGTGTGTATCCTGCTGCAGCCCCCGGGGGCTATCCCCGCTGTCCCTGACCTGCAGCTGCCCTCCATGCCAGAAGCTCAGGGGCGTGACGCTGTATGCAACCCTCATCATTACTGAGCACAGCTTCAGCCGTCAGTTGTGCCAGCCAGGCATGATACACCAGTCCTCTGGCACCCAGACCCACAATGAGCCACACGGGCACCCTACAGCCAACACGACACGATGTTACACATCAGCAACGACAAGCTTAGCGCCTCAGCAGCTGACAGCAAAGCATGACAAGCTGATCAAGGCGGTGTGTGTGTGTGTGTGTGTGTGTGTGTGTGTGTGTGTGTCTGTGTGTGTGAGGGTATGTGGCACCAGGCGGCTCGGATGGCGTGTACAGGAACAGCTGCAGCATTGACAGCACAGGCAGCAGATGTTGCGCATGGCTACCAGCAATATGCCATCAAATGAGCTGCACACCTGGCATGTTGAGTTGGCTGTTCCATGTGTTGTTGTTGCTGCTGCTTGCTATGCCAAAGCCCAAGTATTGGCACTGTGCCCTGTTGTGTTCTTGGAGGTATGGCTCTGACTCCTGTCCTGATGCCCCCTACCCGCCAGTTCAATATCGCCGGCCAAACAGCAACAGCACCAGTCAGCAGCTCAGCAACAGCTGCTGACACCGCTGCAGCTTGTTGACTAGGCTGCTGCTGCTGCTGTTGGAGCTGCTGCTGCTGCTGCAGTAGAACGCTGCCAGTCAGGTGATAGTCACCATGTACAGCTTCCCGCTGCTGCTGCTGCTGGTACAGCAAGTGAGGGTTCACCTTGCGACCCAACTCCTCAAAAGCCTGCTGAGCTGTCCAGCCATAAGACTTGGTGGCCCCCACCACCAATGCCTGGCCCCCTTGTGAAGCCAGGTAGGGAGACCCCAGTATGCTGGGGCTGCTGGCACTATATGCTGGCACAGCTGCTGCTGTATTTGCCACCTCAGCAGGTCCAGATGCTGCTGCACCTACAGGTGAAGAATCATGCACTGCCAATGAACCACGACTGTTGTCCCCACTATCTGCCTTGTGTTGTGTGTCCTCAGGTGGCATCATGTCAAGCGTGTACCCCTGACACAAGCTCAAGGGCAACTCCTGATTACTGAACTCCTGCAAACTTCCAACAGCAGCACCTGCTGCCACAACTACTGCATCATAGCGGCATCTGCTGTCACAGTCACTGCCATTGGAAGCTGTTGAGGACTCATATAAAGTCTTCAAAGACTTCAGCTGCTGGATACGTAGCGAAATAGTACTTCCATTTGCTCTGTTTGCTGCTGCCGCCCCAGCAGCCTCCCACAGGGCTCGCATGTAGCGCTGTGTGTGTATGGTGATCCCGCCTGGGACGTGAAGGGCTGCTGCTGCTTCTGGTTCCCATCCTTGCAAGGACAGTCGCTGTTGCCGCTGCTGCCTTCGCCGCTGGGGTGCTTGCTGCTGCTGCTGCTGCTGTTCAGCTTCAGAAATTACTGATGCCATGTCGTTTGCATTGAGGGGGGGCCGTGTCTGCAGACCTGGTAGTAACTGCTGTGCAGTGGCGCTACTGATGACAGTTGCTGTCAGCAGCTGCTGCACTGTTGCCTCTGATGCCGAGAAATCACTCTGTGGATGTTGTGGCTGAGGGCTGCTGCTGCTGCTACTGCTGTGCACTTTCCAGAAGTCTTGTGACTGCTTTGCATTTGTTGCAGGTCGTATCATGCCGGTGTGCCACGCCAACGTACTTGAGCAGCCTGAGTGCAGTCAACCAACAGATGAGGCAGAGGGAGTTCCTGGTGCAGTGTCAGCACACAACATGACTGTCACTTGAGCATTGCCTGTTAAGCAAGGCCCAATACTTGACAGATTGTGCAGCAGGCTTGGCAGCAGCATGCAACCAGATGCCCATACACCCTGGCAAATAGAAATACATCTGACCACCCTGCTACGTCACGCGCCAAGGCTCACGCTCATTTTGTTGTTGGGCCCAAAACTGGCTTGCGCACCTGGATCTTCTGCTGCTGCTGTCTCCTTGTTGTTAATGGCACTTGCTTCAGCGGCCTTCAACAGGTCTTGCGCTGTTGTCATGGCTTCACGAGCCTTCCACAGCAGCTGCATAGCACAGGTGTGACAGTAATGACAAAATAAGCTGCGACCAGCAACTAGCATGCAGATGTGCAGCAGATGCCGAGGATGTGTGCACCTGACATGCCTGAGGCGTACTGAAGGAGACAAACTGTGTGGGTGTGTGGAGGGCGGGGTGGCCTGGCCCAGGCATATGCCGTCTGTTTCTGCATTGATCACACGACACTGCCGTCATCTGATGAGTGTGTGTGGTATCACACAGTGGCTGTGACCAGTGACGCAGACCTAGGTGCCCCTGTGTGTTGTTCAGTGTGGGCTGAAGTCGTCCTCAACGGTCTCTTGGCCATGCTCACAGTCCGGACACCTGCTGCTGCGTCTGCTGCAGCCAGCGTGTCCGCAGCTGCTACAAGACCTGGTGGCCAGACACAACTGGCCTTCAAAGCACAACCATGGACAACCTATCTGCTGCTTGAGATGAAAATCAAGCCAAGAGCTGCCTAGGGCCAATCTGTACCTTGCCCTTGGGCGTGAATGGGTGCAGGAGTCCCGCAGCAGCACCAGACCCGCCAGCACCAATGCCAACAGCATCATACACGTTCACAGTGACAGACCAACCAGCAGGAGCTAACTTCTGCAGGAAGAATACCAGCCAAAGCAGATCATCTGAAAGGATTGTAAACATGCGTGCAAGGGTTAGACAGTGTGCAGATGCAGAGCAGCTAGCAGGTTAGCAGGTTGCAGGACATGCGTGCACTCTCAGCAATAAAGCTGGTGCATATATCAGCTGCACATGCAGCGAGATTGCGGTGCAAAATTACTGGCATCTCGATAATTCAGCGTTCCGACTGCTGTAAGGTCCTGCAGCTGACCTGGAGGTAATAGGCAGTTGCCAAGCCAGCCAGGCCCGCCCCAATGACAGCATAGTGTTTTATCTCTGTTTGGGTGACTTCTGCAGCGCCATTGGATGGCATTGTGCCTTGTGTCAGCATCGTTCTGCATCTTGGGCTGCTCCAGGCTGCTGCTCTGCACCACACCCTAACCTTCAGCTCTGCACGCCACCAGTGACTTGCGACTGACTTTTACACCGAAATCTAGGCGCGGACTGGCCGCTGCGAAGATGGCACGGCCCCGAACAAGGCCAAACGGCCCACGGCATGTCTGCATGCGCTTGCTAGCTCGCGTATGAGAAGCAGACGGCTTGCAGCTTCAAGGTAACATGAACATACCTCCTAAAAGGCCGAGACCAAGAGCATGCCAGCAGCTGCCCAGCGAAGTTCCACAGGTCAGGCTGGGTGGCAGCAGTACAACTGTTGTCACCCCGACGCACCTAATCAGCACCGCCCGATCAGATAAGTATTTTATACTTGATGTTTTTCGGCACTCTATTGACTACTACCCGACCATCGTAGCTCATGCTGGCAAACATCCAAGGGTCTACTGCACTCCATGCCAGGCCATACACACTATCTTCATGTTCATCATACGTCTGAGCTTTACCATCAGTCTCCTGCCTGTGAGCATGCACACAAACATGTAGACCTTATCAGAAAGTACCGCTGGTCAGTGGTCGTTACCCTGTACCATGACAGGTGCAGGTGTTGTGCAGAATTACAGTCAACCTTGCAGGTGCTGGCAGCACAGAGACCGCAGCGGCTCTACCCCTGATGCAAAGCTAGTACATAATCAGAGTGTGTATGTGTGTTCTCCAAGCGCAGCTGCCACTTGCTCCTGCAAGTGCTTGCCAGCTGGCACAGGTCACACAGTAGAGAAGGTGGTCTTCACCAACCTGAGTGACGAGTAGCTGCTACTTTTGCCACCTGTTGACTGTCTCTTATCAGTTCCCTTGAGCTTTGCCAGTGCTGGTGTGTACCAGATAGACACTGTGGTGTCTGTGCTGCTGCTGAGCAACAGCTGGTCATAGTAAGGACTGTAGCAGCAGTTCCATACCCAGTGGCTGTGACCTGAAAGCTCAAGCACAGACTCTGCTTGTCCCAACATCCTGAAAAGCATGCAGCAGAACCAGGAGCAAGCTCACTTTTGCAGTCATTCACGCAGGGATGTTGGAAGTTGATGTCCTGCACCCTATTGCATTGTTCGCCATCACCTGTATGGTGCTTTGGCTTGCTGTATAGCAGTCCTGGATGGCCGGGTCCTGTCAGTCAGTTGCCACGGTGATGCAGTAACAGATGGTCTACGTTGACTGCTGTCACATGTTATTAATGCTCTGCAAAAGCCTAATGCAGCTGACCTGGTGTCCCAGAACCGCAGCTTGCAGTCATCCCCAGAGCTAACAAAGCGGTGTTCATTGTTGGGAGCCCAGCTGACATCCCACGTCCTCATATGATGAGCCACATCTATGGCACCTTGCTGCTTCATTTCCTGCAGCAGCAGCACCACACAGAAGCAAAGGTGATAGCTACTGAGGACATATGCATGCAGCAGACCGGCTCAGGCAATGATAGGAGCTGTAACACTGCCGCAAGTAATTGTTGCGGGTCAGCTGCCGCAGGCTATATGACACGTGTCAGTCAACAGTCGAAGAAATGCATTACTGATTAATCCAGCGCAAGCTGCAGCATCAGTCCTGATGTTTGTTCCACTTGCAACTACCTGCACATCCCACAACTGGACACTGGTGCCAGCGGCAACAAGGGCTAGCCTGCGGTCCTTTGGGTGGCTAGCTGCTGTCCAAAATTGCTCCAATTCTCCCGACCGGTTTGAAGTGTGTTCCTGCGCATTGGGACAAAGTGAAAGCAAGGCATCAACAGGATGATATGGAGTTGGCACAGTCAGATCATGTCAGTGATTGTTGAGTGCTAGCAGATCTGCCACTGTTAATGCACTATTACGTATGCTACTGGACCCATTCATGCTTGCGCTGGCAGTGCCAACAGTCTCCTCCTGTTGAACTTGCAATGTGCTCAGCCTGAGTACCTGCCCGCCTGAGAAACCAACTGCAGGCTGCTAGCAAGCCATTAGTTCAATGCTCCTAGGTGCGCTGCAGTGTGGAGAGCTCTGCAGTTTCTGCTGGGCACACCTGTACTGTTGCATCACTAATGCTCCACAGGCGTAGTGCCCCTTCCTCCACTGTAAGCAGCTGCCCTGGATCCACAGGACTCCACAGCACCCTGCACAGAACATACAAAACACACAAAGCAGGGTGTAATGCAAGTCCAAAGCAGACTTGAGTGGCCAGAGGATATATGGCACTATTTGTGGGACAAGAGGTCCTGAGATACTGCCTATACAGCCCTAACCTGCTTTGGACAAAGCAACACGCCTGCTATTGCACACAATTACGACAAGGAGTGAAGTCCTACCGTCGGATGACCCCATCATGAGGAAGCTTGGCAACAGGTGTTATGTGCGTAAGGCTGTGTTCATCTGCAGCGCTTGACTGCCACAAAGTAGCTCCATACTGGCCAACTGCAGCAGCATACATGCAACTTGCAGTGAGCTCAAGCACCCACTATGCATGCAGTGTGGCTCTCAGCACCTGATCGTTGACAACCTGAGAGCGCTTCCCGTAGATATCTGACAAGTACTGTGCTGTGGTGTGCATGCCTCCTGTGGTGTGTAGCAGTTGCTTTACCTTTGCTGTGTACTGTCACAAACTTGTCTGCATCTGCTGGGGAGCATGCAATATCCCAAACCTCCTCAGAGTGCACCCAGCTGGCTCTGACAACTAGCTGCTCATGTGCTGGATCATACTCAAGGACTCTGATCTGCATCGCCAGAAATCAACTTGGCGTTTGACAAGCTCTGGACAGTGAAGCATGGTGCCTGATGCATGTGCGGACCAGTTGCTGTCACATACCTCATTCTCTTCCCGCAGTGACGTAGTACCAACTATCCACTGAGTGGTCTGATTACTGTTTGGGACAGATCTCAACGTGCGAGCTGGCAGGGTCAAGCTGTAGGTGATTGGCTCGTGTCCAGCCATAACATCAGCAGTGATCCTACGACCCTGTGGCGATTGTTGCTGCTGATGCACACATACTTTGTCTTGGCCCACTGAAGTGCAATCCTCACGTTTGCAAATGCACTGTGAGCTGTAGAACGCTGTACCAAACTGTTGACTTGCAGATGCTGTGACAGACTGTCTGTTTTGCTTTAATTGGACGGTTTTAGGCAGAGGGTCCTACAGTTGTATGAGGATGATGCGTTGTGCGAATTGATAGTGTCCAGCACTGCCACTGTCACGTACAACTGTTTACTCTGGAGACAATCACAGTTGGGCCTCGTAACAGGTCTCCTGAGGCGGTTGGTAATTTTCTTCCCAAAAACGATCTCTTTGATTACTGTTATATGTCGTTGGTAATTTAAGTCCTGACCTCCCTGCCGCTACTCCTGTGCTGTAGCTGCGATTCCGACAGCGTTGACACACTTCATCAAGGGACAGGCCGCTGACTGCAGCGATGCCCACCTTTGTACTTAAAATTAAAGCAGACTTTGAAAACATAGCAAAGCTAGAGGTCCCTTTGACACATCGATTCTGCATAGATGTAGGCACCTTGCAGACCTGCACAGACCGCAGGCCTGCCGAGCAGGCATACCAACCAGCCATAATGTTCGACTGGCAGCTGATCAGTAGAAATGCTGCATCCTGGGAACCAACGTATGCCACAACCGGCATCACAACAGCTGACAAACTGTTGCCGCTGCTGCTGCTGCTGCTGCTACGGATTGCTGCTGGGTGCAGGTAAAAGAGAGCGCAGGATCAGAGACTCGAGAACGAGTCTACGTGACAGCAGCAGAGGAGCATGATCTCTCAGGCAGTAAAGGCACAGCAAACTTTGTGATGAAATTTGCCAAGGACAGCAGGCATGAATGCAGCATCAACATCATGCAGTTGAAGGGTATAACCAGAGCAGCAACAGGTGAGAAACGTCTCTGAGATTTTTCTCAACAGCTGCACAAGTTGAAGGCAGCATGATTACCTTGTCTGGTTTATTTGAGGTGCAAGTCTGTTACAGGTTACAGCAAGGTTACAGCATAGATGGTCTGCAGGCTGCAATGAGGTGATGTGGCTGCAGTCATCATAT
This sequence comes from Coelastrella sp. MACC-549, assembly GCA_018290735.1. NCBI lineage: Eukaryota > Viridiplantae > Chlorophyta > Chlorophyceae > Sphaeropleales > Scenedesmaceae > Coelastrella > Coelastrella sp. MACC-549. The sequence goes on along the minus strand of JABEVS010000223.1, from coordinate 20,745 downwards.
CTCTGGCAACAGCCAACACGCATAGGTATGCAGTGCTGACATCTGCATTGTCGACCTGGAATGCCTGCTGCTGCAGAGGACGATGATGGCAAGTTTGTACCTGTTATGGCATTTGAGTGCAGAGGGATAGAGCCCACAGCATTTCACCCTGGTGAGCCATTGCAGCAACAGCAACGGATCTTATTAACTTGAAAGCTGCTGTAACGATGACCTTGGACAAGCAGCATCACCTGCACGTACAGAGTGACCATTTTGCACAGCACCGCCTAATGCAGTGATCATAACAGTGCACAGTGCCATGACTGGGCGTAATGTATGGCGGATGTCCTGTGATCCCAGAAGGGGGGGAGAGTTGATGGGCTGGTTGGGTGACCTGACTGTGGTAGACCACCCAGCAACTGCACACCACACGTTGGCTTGGAGCCGTTTGGCAGTGTACATCACATCTCCATCAAATACGAACCACACCCTGACACCCTGTTGTGTTGCCTGCAGAGGATGGGTTTTTGGTTCAAACCAGAGGAAAAAAGGTATTTGAGGATGTCGATCTGTCAGACGATTGGGTGGAGTTCGACGACAAGATCAATGAGTCTGTAGGAATATACGGGGTCGAATCCAAGTTCCAGTTACATAAGGGGAAATAATTCCTTGCAGTCGTCGTGTGCATGTGAAAGATAGTGAGCCTCACTCTCTTGCATGGGCCATGCAACAGTGGATGAGCTGGCAAATGAGCTGACATGCGATAAGGAGGACTGAAGAGACTTAGGTCATGCAGCAACAAATGTGTGAAGCCATAGGTTATGATATGCTTGCATTCATGTACCTATTCTTGGATCACACTGGAAAAATTTTCCCACGGCATGGCCCTTTGCTTACCGAGGTGGCACCTGTCAGCTCAGAGCAGTAGCAGGGAGGCACTGCTGGTGTTGCCATCATATCATTGACAATGCAGCAACCTAAACCATTGCTGGCAGCACATACTCCTCCTCCCGCTTCACAGCTAGATGACATAGTAGGTAACTTACCACAGTGAAAGAGATAGAGCCATACCTTACCATAGTGTTACGGTAACACCCTCAGGCTGAACAGTTCAGCTCCCCGTAACACCATCTGAAACACTGGGCACAAAGTTCTTTCCCATTCCATGACATTACACGTTGCAATCTGCATCAGCTTGATCTGCAGCGGTGTGCGCTTGTAAAATAAAAGCAGCTGAACGCTGCGTTGCAAGTCTGGACCAGGTTGCGTTGGCATGTGCAGGATCAAAATGCCAAGATGTGTTAAGAGGTTGCCAGTCTAAAGAGCACTGGCGTTCAGGCTGACGGTGTGTTCTCATTTCAAATCTGGTCAGGCAGCCAGCAAGGTGGTTTCATCATGCCGGTCGTCTAGTTCAAAGCATTTACACGTTATGCTTCTTTTTAGCAAGCTTCGAAGGCGCTGGAGCTGCACAGCCACATGCTGTGGTGTCTCCAAGAGTTTCCCGTTCATGCACGCAGGCAGTTACAGCACAGCTGCTCTGAGATAATCAATATTAGACATATCAAGCAGCGTTTAGAGACTACTGGGGGATGGATGCCAGCATGCCCAGTTTCAGCTTTGGTGCTGGGACCTCTGAACCTGCTGCTCGTGGCAGGACCCCCGGCAAGGTCAAGCCTCGCAGTGTCAAGCCTATCAACCATGCGGTGAATGCCCCGCTTGGATCAGGCATTAGTTTCGGTACTCAGAACCAGCAACAAGCACACGGTGCAAATGGGTCTTTGCAAGGCAATGGCGCTTTTGCTGAACTGGATGCCAACCAGCAGCCAACATTCAACAGATCACGCTTCGCAGCTGAGGCCAGACCAGCAAAGGCAGCAGAGGGGCAACCCTTTGTTACAGCAGAGAACAGTAGCAGAGCAGCAGCAGGTGCAGCACCAACAGCACAAGCAGGCGGAGCAGACAGCATGAAGACCTGGGCTGCAATGCTAAACAGCATCCAAAACCAAAAGTATGACAGCCCAGGAGCTGCAAAATTCGCCAGAAATGGGCTGCAGAATGCTGCAGCAGGCACCCGGCAACAGTACAAGGCGGCTTCTGCAGCAGATGGCTTTGCAGGCTCGTCAGCCTCCACAGCGCACTCACAACCAGCTGCCCCACCTGCACACAGCTTCTGCTTTGCTCCCCCACCTATTCCAGGGGCCAGCCCTGCAGCAGGTATGCCCCCAGGCTCAGCCATGTCCACTGACACTGCCATGCCAACAGCCAAGGGTACCGCAGCACACGTCAGCAATCAGGCCTACTTCAGCATGATGTCAGTTGACATGGCATCAACGCCCGTGTTCAGCTTTGGCACTGGGGCTGGCACTGAAGGCCAGCAGCCAGGACCAAGGGCAGCGCAGGTGAGTATTACAGGCAACTGCCAGCACTTCAGCAGCTTGATGAGGGCACACACATATCAGTGGGTCAGTGCTGCCTGTGCAGGGTGGGATATGACACAACATTCATACACCTTGGGACACATGGTCAGCAAAGTTGCCTCATTGGATCTTGTGCGCATTGTCAAGCTATTGCTTGCTGCCAGTGCGGGTGGAGCTTATGGTCTACCAAGGATATGTAGGGCTGAAGCAAAAGATTATCCACCATTGCAGAGATCCGCTGAGAGCGTGTTGCTGATTGCAGGTTGAGGGGAAACGCCTTTTCCAGACGCCATCCTCTGCTGGCAGCACTGACAGCAAAATCAAAAAAATCCCTGCAGGTTCATTTGCCTGGAGCAGGGCGCCTGCAGAGACTGTTCCCTTCCCAGGTTTTGGTGCAGCTGCAATGCTGGACAGCCCAGCTACAGACGGCTTCAGCTTCAACATAGGTGAGTACTTGGCTTGACACTCGTAAAACACTGCAGGAGGGCTTTGGACTAGAACTCACAGCACTCAAGCTGGTTCGAGTTGTGTTATTTCTGAGGCCCTGATCTGCTGCTGCTGCACATCCTGCAGGCGCTGGCAAGGCCACACCAAGTCCTCTGGGCGGCAGACGCAGCCGACACACACCTGGTGGCACACCAGCCAGCCGCAGCCGGCCTTCGCGTGGTGCCATCAACACAGCACCACCAAGCCCAGCACCTTTTGCTGGGTTTGGGTCGCCTGCTCCTCTAGCACCTACATCATCATTTGCATCAGCAGCAGCAGCAGCAGCTTCACCAGCAGGAACAGCAGCAGACCACAACATGCAGACCAGCAGCAGCCAGAGGCGAGAGGCTAGCAGTTCTCTGGGCTCTTTTGTGTTTGGTTCTGGTGGCAAAGGCAGTGCTCTGGGCAGTGCAGGCAGCACTCCTGCAGGTTTCCAGGGCTTCAAGAGCGCTGCAGCTGCAATCGGCAGTGCTGCCACGCCAGGGTTTAGTCCCATGGCTTGGAGCCCTGCAGACAGCGCCACAGCTGCAGCTGACACCGCGGCACCAGTACCAGCATCAGCATCCGCAACACCAGGCCCTGCTGATGTAGCTCAACCAGCACAAACAACAACGGCAGCAGCCGCCAGCGTTAAGGAGCCCAAAGCTTCCCCAGAGCTGGCACATCTCTCAGCTACGCTCAATGCGGCATTTGCAGCCATGCAGTCGCAGGATGCGCCAGCAGCAGCAGCTGACACACCCTCTGCAGGAGCAGATACCCAGTGCCAGTCAGCACATGCATCAGCTACGGAGCACCGAACTGCAGAAAAAGCTGACATTCAGCAGCAGCAGGGTGCAGGCTCATATGATGATCTACTGGCAGATGACGCCAGCACATGCAGTACTGAAAGCATTGAGGATGTGTTGAGCAGCCTCATGACCCCCTCCCCCTTGAACAAGGCAGACGCAGCAGAGCAGGCAGAGCAGTTAGCTGAGCAGCTGAGGGCAGTGCATGTTCAGGAGCAGCAACAGCAACTGCACGGTGGCATTGACACAGCACCACCAGAGATGCAGGCAGCAGGTGCTACTGGCACTGGCAGTCAGCCTGATGAGGCTCAAGGACCAAGTGCGACTCCTGCCATGCCGCCTCTTGTGGAGAAAACTACTGAACATCATAGCCAGCAGCAGCAGCAGCAGGAGCAGCCAACAATGGGCCAACAAAGTCCAGATGCGGCTCATTTTGTGTTTGGCAGCCCGTTGCAAGCCCCAGGTGATGTGTCCAAGAGAAACATCAGCACAACTGCAAGCAGCAACCCGTCTGTCAACCCCTTCCAGGCAGGCAGTACTGCTGCTCCTGCTGCTCCTCCTGTTGAGTTTACTCTGGGCAGCACTCCAAATAGAGCTGGCAGGAATAGAAAGCAGCAGACACCAGGCAAGAGCGTGAAGCTGTCAGCTGCATCAGCAGCGGAGGCACCCACACTGACAGCACAGCAGCGTCCTCAGCAACCTGCACCAGCAGTTGGCAATCAGCCGGCATTCCCCTGCTGGCCGCCTCTCAACACCTCTGCCTCCGCCTCTCACAGCAGTACTGTGTCTGGACCATCAAGCAGCGATGACCTTGCAGCATCAGGAGCTACTTTCACGATTGGCAGCAGCAGCAGCACTGCTACTGGTTTGGGAACGCAACAACAAGAGCAGCACACCAGCACACCCGGCCGCCGCAAGTATACAGCCAAGGGAAGTCAGCAGCAGCAGCAACAGCCTGGCAGTGCCAGTGGCATTGACATTTTGAGGCGGCGCTTTGCTGTCAATCAAGCTGCTGCTGTGTCAGCTGCACCACCAGCAACAACTGCTGGCGCCCAGTGTAGTTTCACCATGGGGTCAGCAGCACCTGTGCACAAGTCGTCTCCCACAAAGAGCAGTCAGAAGAACAAGCAGCAGCCGCACAGAACCCAACACCAGCAGCCAGAAATCCAGCAGCAACAGCAGCAGCAACAAGCTCAGCAGCAGCGGCGGCAAGCTGAAGTTCAGGTTGCTGTCAGGCAGGCTGAACAGTGGATTGAGAGAGCCAAAATCAGCTGGGGCCGCAACAACTTTGTGCAGTCAGAGGGGGAATTTACACAGGTGGGGCAGCAGCAAAGCACCTCAAGCCAAGGTGCACAAGTATTGTGCATGGCGGTAGTCAAACTGCAGCATGTGGTAGAGAGAACTGCACCTGCCAACAGTGTGTTGCTGTCTGTTGGAGACTTCAATGTGCCTCTAGGGCTCAGTATTTCCTTGAGTTGATTGTTGTAGCGCGGCCCAAGGCAGTGGGCAGTGGCTGCAGCCATTCCTACCTCGCCAGTGTTCTGCAGCTTGCCCTTGCACCTTTGCTCTTATATTCCTTACGGCCTTTGTCGTGCTGTCCTGCAGGGCATACACACCCTTGTTGACTGGGCCCAATCTGATGATGCTGCAGCCAACCTCCTCTGCCAGCTGTACAACCACAGAGCTTCTGCTCGCCTGGGGCTGCATCAGCCTGCAGCAGCACTTGAGGATGCACTGGCCAGCATCAGGGTGAAGAAGAAGTTTGCCAAAGGCTACCTCAGGGCAGCTACCTGCTACATCAAGATGGGCCAGCTGACAGCAGCATGCAAAGTCCTGGATCAGGTGCGGCGCTGTTGCCATAGTGCTTCACCTCTTTGGTGTTGCCTGTAGAAAGGTTTCCAGTAACTTTTCACAACCTGGTCAGGTCATGATGGCTTTTTAAGTTGAATGATGTCCAGGTGAAAAGTGTCAAGAAAGGATCACCAGCGCCTGCATCAGTTCTTAACAGATTCCATTGAAGCCTGTGCCACCTGCTGCACTGCTGTGTGGTGAGTCATGAGCGTGTTGCATTTCCTCTGCTGGCTTCTGATGAGAGCTGTAATCCTGTTGTGCTGTAGGTTTTAGACATGAGCAGTGCCAACAGTCCTCACTGGAAGGAGCTCATGGGCAAGAAGCGGCAGGTAGAGGCGCTGTCAACACGCCTGGTCAGCGTAATAGCAGCAGCACTAGGACTGGACCAGCCAGCTGCAGCTACAGCGGCCCGAGCAGCAGCAGCTGCTGCAGCTGGTACATGTGCAGCTGCAGCACAAGCAGCCTGCGAACTGGCAGCAGGAGGGCGAGCAGCCATAGCACCTGAAGAGGCCCAGGTGTTGCTGACAGATGCTCAAGCCTTGGTAGATGACATGCCCTACTGGGATGATCCCACAGCACTCAAGGCATGGCTGCTGCTGAGAGCTGGCAAGTTGGATGCAGCAGCAGCCTGTGCAGCGGAAAAGGGTGAGCAGCAGGGCCGGGGTGCTGGTGCTGCTGTCAAGTGCGAGTGGCGCTGGTGGCTCCTGTGCCAGGTTAGCTGGCACAAGGGTGATTTAGCTGCAGCACAGGAGCTTCTACAAGAGGGCCTGCAACAGCTAGATAACAGCACAGCAGCAGCAGGCAGCACTGGCGGTAACAGCTTGTCACTGCCACTGTTGCCAAGTAGGTTGCAGGTTCAGCAGATGCTGGAAGACTTGAAGCAGTTGTTAGACCTGAAGAGCGCAGGCAATACTGCAGTGTCAGGGAAGAAGTACGAGCAGGCTGTAGAGCACTACACAAAGGCATTGGCTTTACAGCCCAGCGCCGGGTTTGCTGCCTTGCTGCACAGCAACAGGGCTGCCGCCTTGCAGAGCTTAGACAGGCTGGCTGAGGCACTAGCAGACTGTGGCAGAGCAATCGCCCTTGACCCAACATATGGCAAGGCCTACAGCAGGTGAGTGTGCCTCAGCACACGTCAACAGCCCTCAACATAGCGCCAGCCGCACTCAGACTCTGCAACTGACTTTATGCTGTAATCGTGACAGCAAGGCCCATTTGAAGCAGTTGCGGCATGTTCAGCTGTGTCCACCATCCAGGAGCTGCTATTACTTTACAGCAGCACTGGTTTCTCATGCTGGGCTGCAAGTGTGTGTGCTCTGGTGTTGTGTGCGCAGAATGGCCACTCTCCTGGAGGCTGTTCACCGGCCTGCCCAGGCTGTTGTTGTCCTGCAAGATGTGCTCAGAGCCCCCCACACAGATGAGCACAGCAGTGACAAGCCGGGCTCCGGTCATGTCAGCCAGGTAGCAGCAGTGCAGCTCAATCAGGCTGAGCGCCGCAAGTTTGAGAGCATGCTAGCTGCTGCACATGCTGCTGTGAAGAAGCAGAAGACGCCAGACCATTACAAGGTGTTGGGTGTTGCCAGCACAGCAACAGCGGATGAGATAAAGAAGTGAGTGAAGCAGTCTTGTTTGTGTTCCAGCCCCTTGCACTGTATCGTCTTCGGGACTGCCAACATATGCAGGATTACTCCAGGAGATTGCTAGGCTGCTGGTAGTCATGCCCCTGCTGGCTTCTGTTGTCCGCTTGTAAGTTGTCCCTGTTGTTTTGTTGAAGTTGAAAATTAGTGGCACAGGGATGTCTCATCCGTCCGGGTGCTTCACCTGTGCTGCAGGGCATACCGTAAGCTGGCATTGAAGCACCATCCAGACAAGGCCTTGCAGCACTGCCGCTGGTCACCTGCCCTGGGGGCCTCTGGGGCTGCAGCAGGCGCCACGGCTCGTGTTGAGGCATCGCTGCAAGTTGCTGCTAATGAGGTGTTTGGATACATCAGTACAGCACATGAGGAGCTCAGTGATAGGAACCGCAGGAGCAAGGTGGGGGGAGGGCACGGCTGCACCGTGTTTGCACACTGCCCGGCTGCAGCCAGTTGCCTGGTGTGCACTGGAAATCGCTGCGTATGCCTGTGGTCAAACAGGCTGCAGACAATCAGGGTGCCTAACCAGCTGGTTGACTGCTGCCCACGTAGACAGAGTCATGCAGAATCGTGTGTTCAGGTGTTGACAGGCACATTGCTGCTGGTGCTGTGCAGGTTGACCGTGGTCTGCAGGAGGACCGAGAAGGTGCTGCTGACTTCTTTGCAGGCACAGCGTATGGTGGCCGCAGGGCTGCTGAGTCATACTGGGGTCAGGATAACTGGTACAGGAGCACTGCCAGCAGCAAGCACTATAGTAGAGGTGGGTTTGCTGCCAGGGGCACCAGCGGGGCAGCATCCGGTGGCAGCGGCGGTTACGGCAGAGGCAGTCAGAATGGCAGGCCTGCTGGCAGCGGCAGCAGCAATGGTTATCACGACTATGGTCAGAATGCTGGTAAGGCTGGTACTGGTGGGCGAGGTGGCAGTAAGTGGTACGAGTATCAGCAGCAGGATGACTGGGAGAGTGACGACTACGAGTCAGACAGCTTCTACTACTCCAAGTTTTGATAGAGTGCTAGGACTCTGCCACGCTGTGATATTTGTACGTTGTGAGTTAGCAGGTCATCAGAAAGTTGTCAACAAGTCATCATGATGTTGGCTGGTCTTCATGTTCATGCCCGGAGCAAACACACCTGAGGACCAGAACTGAGCTTAGCTGGTTGTTGGTTTGAGTATGCAGACATGTCTGTATGTACATGGCCAGCTCAAACTTTTTGAATTTGTTGCACGGGCTCTCATGCATATGTTTCATAGACTCAATGTTGTTGCCATCGCATGGGCGCCCCTGGCAGGTCACCATTGTCCCACTGCCGTCTGTAGGGTAGGTAGTGTCCTAGGGCAGTCCAGTCTGTGATCGCAGTCCATAGAGGTAGTTTGCCTGTCCTAGATGGAGTTAGAGGCATGATCATCAGAAGTCAATTGCTAATGACGTGATATCTCAGTGACAGGCCCACATGCATGCCATGCCTTGGGGCCCGTCATGCTGCATGCGCTTTTCCAAGTGCAGCAGTCATACGGCTCACTGCCCCGTGAGCCTTACATTTTGTCATGGTTGTTTGCCGAGTGGATTGAGGCTTACTTGCGTGTGCGCTTTACTCGGTACCAGTGGTCATGAGAAGGGAAAAATCACCAAAGGTCATAAAGAAACTTTGCTTGTGCTAGACCGGGCCGCGGCGGCTGGCTCATGACATATGCTTGCATGGCTCAAATTCTCTTACATATGCTTGCGCGGCAAGGACAATGATCTCCATAACAGATAAGTACACCAGCAGGATCAAAGCTTTCTGATGGACTGTCTACTACCACCAAGACCCATACGACCTGGCATAGATCAAGTCGTGTTTGACCCAGATGGATAACAACATCATGTCATCTTGCCATGATAACAAGACAACGCTCCTACTAGTAGTGTCTTAGCGAGCCCGCTCCCTATGGACTATGGAAAACAAAAAAGTATATCAAGGGCTCTGACAATAAAAGAGACAACAGCAGCACTGGCTGGTTTTGGTTTTTGCTTCAGGGCTGACCAAGCAATCACCCATATGCACAAATCCATATGCCCGATCAAGAGGGTTCTCTCATAACAAATGACAGCTGTACATATTCATTCTGGGGTGTGTGGATGACAGCCTATCCCGCTGGTGCCCTGGCAGCAACCGCATGGGCAACTGTGCACATCAATCATTGCAGCACAGAACAGACCACCACCCATGGCAAGTACATGTCTGCAGAACAGCCAACTTTCCGTGCATGGTGCTGCAGCTCCTGTCATTATCACCAGCTTGTCTTTGCCCCAAGGTTATCCAGCACCTGTCGACCACAATGTGCTGTGCAGCTTGATCCAGGCAGCTTGAACGTCCAGCACTCCTATGTTGAGAACTCTGTTGGCACCTGTACCACCATGTTGCCCAAGTCCTTGGGGCTGAGTGTGTTCCTGAAGGCTTGCAGTGTCAGTCCCTGGACGCTGTCTGCCTCCTGCAGTGCCCTGCTGACAAGACAGTTGATGTCATCATCAGTCAAGCTGCTGCCTGCCAGCTGCCTCAGCATAATTTGCAAGTCATCACGAGTTACCAGGCCTGCAGCAGCAGCAGCAGTAGGTTTAGCCGCGCGCCAGCTGAAAGCATGATGAACAATGTCCACACTGACACCAGAAACAGATGCAGGATCATACAGTGCAGCAGGAGCACATTGTGGATGAGCAACGGAGAGAGGACTACACTCTTAATGTCTGTCATATATAGAAGCTGTTACAGCAGGATTCCCTCTGTATGTCTGGACTGTCTGTACAAACTTCAATGGCAGCAACCAGCTGTGACTCAAGCAAAGAGTAGGCAGGAATAGGCAAGTCAGATCTCCAGTTCAACCTCACCATCACCATCAATGTCATAGACTCGAAATATGAACTTGACTTTATCATCATATGCTGCCCTGTCACTGAAAGCTGCTAGGAGTCGCACAAAGTCAACAAAGTTTACACTCTCAAACTGCCGCACCTGCAAATGCGGTAGCAGTATGATGGCACTGAGGAAGTATGGCATCACAAGAAAAGCTGCAGTCCGTGCATGTCCAGGCCTGTCACATGATTTTTTATCCTTGTGCAACAACAAGGCTGTGCCACAAGTCCCCAGGCAGACCTCCTGCATTCCTGATGTTCAGTATGCATTCAGCTCTTCATGCATTCAACTGCGCGTGCATGGAACAATAGCGGGGCTTTGTCACTGCTCACGCACACTTAGCACTGCTGCTGGTGGCCTGCCTGGCAGCAGAGCTTTGTCACTGCTCCACTCACCAACCGCTGTGCCAGCGGGTTGATGGACAGCTCAGGTATCCCCATGAGCTCCTCTGTGCTTATGTAACCCTTCCTGGCTCTATCCAACGACCTGAAACGTTTGTACAGCGCTATAATCTCTGTCTGTGTCCCTGCAAGCAACAAGGCCCAGGCAGTACCTGGGTACATGTGATATGGTGTCCTGTTGTCACGTCACGAGCTTACCAATAACAATAAGCCACACACAAGCCAGCGCCTGCTGTCAACCTGCTGACGGTCAGATCCAGAGCAATGCACACCGCAACAATGTTGCTAACTTTGAAATGCACTTCTAGCAGTGTCTGCCAGGTGCTACGCCCCTACGGTGCCACAGCAAGACAGTTGCTCACATGCCCCGTTGCAGATTGCGATGACCTCATCTACGTCGCGCTGTGTAAGGCCACCACTGATCGCCTGCATTACGAAGGACAGGGAGGTCAGTTCCCTGGTGCCCCCCAACAAGCTCAGCATCCTAGCATCCGCTGCGTGCATGGTAGGGTGTGGCGCAATATCAGAAAAGAATTTTCACCTGGCCCATTTGCACCTAGCTCTTGCCGATCAAGAAGGCTCGGGGGCCCCTCACTTTGCTGTTGCACGAGACTTGCTGAAGCCACGAATGTGCTCGCGCACAGGTATATATTGATAATAGGACTCGCAATAAAGCCTTGTTCACAATTCTAGCAGAGCATAGCCATCTGTTGCTGGCAGTGAAAGTAAGCCCTTCCGTTTCGACGACAATGCTCACAAGGGCGCGTCTACACAAACATCTGTGCTGTGTAGATTCTCAATAGCAAGCGAGGTCGGGCACAACATGTAGCTGTGTTGCAAATGTGACTGCCCAAGTCCCAACTGTCTGTCTGTCAACCCGGTTTGCACTCCGGGGGGAGGCCAAAGACCATGCTACGGTCCAATGTGATGACTGTACAGCAGTAATGCATGTACTGCTGCCCAGATACGCCTCCCATCTGCTCAGACGGCAGTTTTCTCTATCAGTTATACTATCCCATGCCAGGCATACCATCCCAGCCCCTGACCTTGACTTAATACCGCCCACGGCATGAAGCATGCCGCTGCAGCTTACTCTCCTGACACTGTAATCTTCAGCTCTGGTGATTCCTGCTGTGCCTCTGCTGCTGCTGCTGCACTGCTGCTGCTGCTGCTGCCAAAGATGAGCTCCTCCATGCCTGGCTTGATCCAAACAATGCGGCCTCCCTCCTCGTACACTGGGTAGCGGGGCTTCTTGCTGCTGCTCTCAATCTTCTTTTGGTTCTTGATGGCACGGGGGTTGGCAGCCTGCAACAGTTGATCAAGCACACCTTGCACTTGCAGCCAACGCTCAGAGCTGCTGTTGTCAACTACCTGCTCACAGACCTTATCCAACCTTGCCACTGCACTCAGCCCAACTGTCCCCAGTAGTGCAGCCACTCTCTCCCCAAGGCCACTCGTTCACACTGATATCAACCTCATTAACATCATGCAAAACTACACATCTGTCAACCTGGTCGCCACATGTTCCCTGCTGGCTGCTCAGCAGGGTTCCTGGTGCACCGGAAGATATCTGCCCAACATGCAACAGGAGCAGTGGTTACCAGAAACGCATCCCTCTCTCTACTCACCACTGGGACCTTGCCCTTGTTCTCTGCCAGGTACTGCCGCCGCTGAGGCCGTGCATCCTCAAAAGGCAGCTTCCAAAGGTCAATGCCGGCCTCCTTGGCCATGGTCTCAAGACCATTCTTCTCAATGCTCTTGATGGCCTGCACAGAGCAAGACATTGACCATGATGCCTGGTTCATGTGCTGCTGCCTCACATGCACATGACACCAGCTTACTTGCCAAAGTGACAAGCATTGTGGACCACACCACTGCTGCTGGGAATGTACCCACATCAAGGGTTGACTCTCCAGTGCTGCTGATGTCACTGGACTGACACTGCACAGGCTGGCCACAGCTGACTAAGCAGTGCAGCCACCAGCAGTTGATTCAGCAGAGTAGGCTGCAGAACGCTTCTCCGCCACACCTACTACCCTGACGAGTGCTAGCTACCAATACTGTGGTGCTTATTGCTGCTGGCTACTTTGAGTGGTGCACCGCATGTCCGCTGCTGAGCTGAATAAGTCACCCTGCAAAGCTGGCTGTCTCTGACCTTGGTGCAAATCCTGAGCTTGACCCATCTCTTGCCGGCCTCCCAGTACACCTTCTTGTGCTGCAGGTTGGGCTCCTGCCACTTGCGGTTGTGCTTGTTTGAGAATGTCACAACATTGGCCTTGTTGCGCTTCTTGCCTGCGAGGACATGAGGGTGAGGACAGGCATGAAGGCGGTCGAGGCAGCAAAAGATAGAAGGTGGCAGGGGCCTGGCTGGGACAGGGCTTCCTGTGAAGCACGGCTTCATACTGCTCTGGAGTGCCTGTTGTGCAGGCACGCTAAAGTGCTACTGCCCAAAGAAACTGCTGCGCTTGTCTGTCCACACGCTCATGGTTCAGCTCTGAAACCACAGGGGCGGAGCAGTCCTACACTGGTGCTGCCATCTAACCACTGTTGTCCACCACATGAGCAGACGTAGTGCTGCTAGCAACCTGTCAGCTGGATTCGTTGATGCTGATTATCAAAGGGGAAAAAACATCAGATGAATAAATTTTCCCACAATCCCAACCACAGTCTTCATTGCTCAACACAGCATGATTAATCAACTATGGCACTGTCAGCAGATGCTTCTTCTGTTGCACATCTGTGCGCCCCTGCTAGAACCCTCTGTTGTATAACAAGGTAGCCGACTTCTTGTACCTGTTAGTTGGCAGACCCTCTTTGCCTCAACACGGACAACAGGTGCCCTGACTGCTGTGCTGCTGACTGTGCTCTTGAATGCAATGCTCCTGCCAGAGAAGCTGCTGGTGTTGGCGCCCAGCATCACTGAGCTACGCATAGCCATCCTATACACCTGTTTACGGCAGGCACATATCGGAAAGGAGGCATTTTGTCAATGTGCGGCAAGGGAACAGCTGAACCGGTGTTCCTGGCCAGGATGCTAGACACTCTGCGTAATGCAACTCTGCATCCAAATGATCTGGTACAGTACCATAGATGCTTTAACTGTGTTGTGAAGTGAGCTGCTGCCTCCAAGTGTGCTTAGACGACCTGGACCTCAAGTGCCGGAGGCCTCAAACTATGGGCTGCGAAACATCTTTCAGCAGAACATTCTTAAATTCACGATGAAATCTCAACAATGCCTCAATCATCCTCGATCGACAGTATGCGCACCCGTCACCACTGCCAATAGAATCGCGGCCGCCCAATTGCTGCAATGCCGCCGAATCTCCACAGTGCAGCTGCGGTAAAGTATACAATTCCTATTGAGCAACGTCATCGGATGTCGTGGACTTACATTGGCTTAAGAGCAGGAGCTCAAAACCCCGGTGTTGAAATACCCCTGTGAACAGGCGCTTTTCGCCTGCAAGTATGGAACTGCGTAGAGAATCACCTGTTCATGTTTTTGGGTCTCTGTGTGCCGCATTTAGAGAGCAAAATCCAGCACAGAAAGCTTACCACAGGCGCGGGAACCCAGTACTGTAGGCTCTGCACCAGCAAAAGTTGAGGAGTTTAATCAGGCTGCAACTAAGTATTATTGCATTAAGCCTTTGTGTTACGATTGCATATCGTGGGAGGGCTTCAGCAATCGCCTGGCGATATGTCCCATCTGCTGAAGCAGTCCTAGGACTGCCAACCTGCAACAGACAGGCACATCGTTTCAACTACTCCGTTTAGCAGCCGCACTGCTTACGGCATCCTTATAACCGTCTCTGAATGCAAACTGTTTGATCAAAAGAGAGGTAGCTGCCAACATGGGCACACTGCAGCCTGACCCTGATACTGAGCCTGGGCCCAGCAAAAAGCAGAAAACAGAGACAGCTGCTGACGGAGACCTGAAGCGCTTTTATCGCTCCTGGGCTTGGAAACGAGAGCACAGGTGCGTGGTCAACGCGATATATACTGTTCTGACCCCTGGTCGTGTGCTTCTCGTCTTGTGCTTGGCAGGCCAACCAGTGCTGGCCAGCATCCCTGCTTGCTGGCATCATTGGTGGTGCATGTGGGTGGGGCAGCGTTTGCACCGGTACCACAACAACACAAAGACCTGGTTGTTGAAAATAATGGGAAGGTTAGGGTTCCACACTCCTGAAGCATGCTGTTTTGGTGGGGCAATGCTCTTTGCTGTGCAGGCCAGACAAAGATAGGTTTCACAGGCCATATCAGCACCCTTTCACTCTGCCTGACTCAGCAACAGACACCAAACTCATCATCAAGCAGAAGAAATTTGGCCCTGAGGGTTTCGCCAGCACTGTCTGGGACAGCAGCATCGTGATGGCAAAGTATGTTGAAAAATGGCAGCACCAGTTCTGCGGGAAAAGGTGCTTGGATCTCAGTGCTGGCTGTGGGCTAGTAGGTGGGTAGGTAGGTGAGCATTGGCAATCACTTACAGCTGCCAGCAATTTGGATAAGATTGAAGCGATGTGCCTGCTGCTGGTGTCGTCATATTGCATTCCAGGCTAGCAGAGTTTGCAGTTGTGTGGATCCTGTTCGGGTGTGTGCTCTCCAACAGGAAGAAAACCTGCATCATACCACAACTAGCACCTTGAGATGCATCCTCCAGCTGCACCAAGGTGGACCTTTCATCCTGCAGCAAATGAATCGTTCTGCTGGCTGCTGTGCTATTGCTGGTTGCAGCTGTTGTGATGGCCAAGCTGGGTGGTCATGTCACAGCCACAGACCTGGAGCAAAACTTGGCACTGCTCAGGGAGAATTGCACAGGCAACGGTGAGGCACACACTCTGATTTATTCCCTCCAGCACATGGTTTGGCTAGTTTCTGATATATGATGGCATCTGGGGCAGCAGCACTCGGTTTGATGCCGGCAGACGGCCAGCAGTCTGAGCATTCATTGTGAGACAACAGCACTGACTATGATGACTGAGTGCCCAACCACACCTTCCTACCTGCATACGCAAGCATGATCAGCACATATCCTGCCAGTTCCTTGTTACATGACCTATCTATCTGGTGTTCCTCATTCACAGGTGTTCCTGAAGTGCATTTATGTGAACATTGCTGGGGGTCAAAACAAGTGGAACAGCTGCAGCCCCCTTTTGACATCATAACAGCTTGTGGTGAGCGCACTTGCATCAGCCGCTATCGTGCTGCCGGTCAGCAGCAGGCTTCCCTGCACTGTCTGCTGCTTCAGTACACTGGAACTCCCTTGAATGAAAGCGGGTAGTGTCCTGGTGAGCCCTGCAGCGGTGATAACCACCGGCATGCCGCAAGCTGGCAGCGCACAATATGATGTTATGTTGCTGCTGATAAGCATGCCGCTCCTGTGTTGCAGATGTCATGTATATAGAAGAGTCAATACCTGATCTGGTCAAGTCCCTGATATTGCTGAGTGGCCCTGGCACAACGGTCTACATCAGTCATGGCAGAAACAGATCAGCAGAGCCACTTTTCAGAAAAACAGCTGCACAGCATTTTGCGATTGATAATGTGCCTGACAGCGACCTGGATGAAGTGTACCAGTGCTCAGATGTGGACATGCTGAAGCTCATTCCCCTACATCCGCAGCATACGGGGCTGGAGCAGTCGGTTGGCAAGGCAGAATCGCACCTCACTTGAGTCCCCGGTGACAGTTGCTTTATTGGTGGTGAAGACGCATGGTGGAGTGTTTTGTGAAAGATCATGCAATGCAGCAGCTGCTTCTGGCAGCAGTGCACGGCAGGGTCATGGTCAGTGCCATTTGCAGTGCAAGACATTCTGCTTTTCATCTAATACCTGACGATCAGTCAGATCCAGAGTTTCTCCACAATCTATCTGTGTCTTGCTTATTGAACTGAAGCTGGTAGTCTGGTAAGCTGCTTCTGCTGCTTCCTCTTGGTCAGCAACTAGCACTGCTCAACACCACATGCATGCAGAACTTGAATCATATTGCACCACAGGACCAGTAGGTGTGTCGAGGCGCATGAAGTTTGTACCTTTGCAGCAGATTTGCCCTAGAGCTGTATTGGCGCCTCGGCATTCCCGCTGTATAACTGGTGCCCATACGGTTTGTACACCTATAGAGTGAATAGACTGGATGTTCAAGTCAGGGCAGCACGCTTGCTGTTTACTCCACATACCCATTTGCAGACCCTGGCCTTGCTCGACCATTGCAGCAGCATTGGAGTGCAGTGGCTTCGCACCACCTGAACTCTGCCCAGTAGCATAGGCTGTGGAGAAATGGTTGCACTAGCGTCTCGGTTCTACCCTCCCCTATTTCACCCCTGGTTAATCAGTCCAGTCGAGGGCCAGCGAGGTCCTTAACAGTGTCCCACTGTACTGTCACAGTGACAGTAGCCTGACCCTGGGGCCCAGTGCAGCCTGCTGAGCACTGCTCAGCAACAGTGTTGCCACACTCAACCATCACTGCTGAGCATGTGGGCTACCTGCTTCTCTTAATCATTAGCCACACCATTTGAAGACTCTCAAGAAGTCTCAGGGGCGGTCACTGCTGTTGTGGCTGCCGCTGTGGTAGCTCCAGTGGAGTTGCAATGTAATTGCAGCAATGCATAGACAGATTGGTAGGCTGTTGACATGAAGCAGTGATAGATTACGATTACCTGCCAGCTGATTAGGTAAGCAGACAAGAATCTATGAAGCTACACGGGTGAATAGCAACATGTCTGTAATCAAGCAACAGCATCCAAGTGCTGAACCACAATCGCATGTGAATGCTGTAGCTGGCAGCGTCAGCATGACACATCTGCTGAGCGCTTGATCCGCAACTCTGCAGTATCCTACCGATGGGCCATCTAGGCTCAGCATCTAATAGGCGCGAGAATGGTCCAGAGATTGTAGAACTCTGACTGTGAGCAAGTGCCAGAGTATGAGCATCTTGGCTGACAGCTGATCTGGCTTTCAGACCAAAAAACGCCAATCAAACTATCATGCATACAGATGCAAACACATCAACTGCTCCCACAATTGGCATGGGCCATGGAATAACGACCAGCTGCGTAAAGACAGACACAATCCCTGTGTCTAGAAGCCAGCCTCAGGGTGGCCTGCCATGACAAGTCCCGTCATAACGCACCAAGACCTGCACTTAGAAGTGCTTGGGCTGTGCAGCTGCCACATCACAACTGCTCAAGCCATGACTCCGACTGAAGCTGCATAACATCCTGCCCAACAGGACATACTGGCACTGCTGCTGGGGCAAGTATCTGTGCCACCGCCGGCACTGCTGCTGCTGCCATTGCATAGTCAGTTGATGGGCTCCATAGCTTCGATTGTTACAATGCTGTTGCCACGAATCACCTGTACAACCATGACCAGAGCAGTTCATTGCTCAGGATGCGGCTGCTGTGCCACCGGAGCTGTACAGAGCTGCTGGTCTGTATGCATTGTGCAGATTGCATTGACAGCAGGTTTGGGCTAGTGTAGATGCGATGGCACATTAGTTGCACCAAAGTCAACTGCATGTGCGCCTAGGCTGCCATGATATGCGCCAAAGGTACAATAAGCGGCAGCATGGTAGTTGTGTAGCCCTTGACAGTTCTATGGCCAGACACAGAGCTTACTTACCACCATGCCAATATCTGTTTTCGACTTCATGTCTACTGTCTGGTCTAGCACAATGTTCATGAACTGGTCGAAGCCGCGAAGGGTCCCAGTTACGTGTCTATTTGCGTTGAGAACAACTGCAAAATGCATTATAGAGGGTTAGCCGCGAGGCCTGTTTGAGCAGTAGGACACCTGTAAGGCAGAATATGATGGGCTCACTGGACAGCTTCTTGTCCATGAACTTCTTGAGCTCAGGAGGTTGGACCTTAGGCATCTCGTTATGCTGCTATGAATATGATAGACTGGAGGTTTACTACAGGCCAGTGGTGGCCTGGGCTACTAATGATCGCCGCACACTTGCGGTGATATGCCACAGCACAGTTCAGTCCGCTTCGTTCTTTGGTTTTGACGGAAAGATACTGCACACAATAGATACTATACTTTCCACAGGGACAGCCACCCAACAGCGCTCCTCACTGCTTGCAGATGACGAGGTTACAGCTTGTTGTTTAAGGGCGACAAAAGGGCTAAACAGCAGAAGGAACGCCTTTCCTTGAGCCCGCTGTGAAAGGGAAGTCGTCGCTGGCGCGCCTTTTCAACTACCAGTTATCCCTATCTGATAGGCTGACAGCCTGTTGAGCTGAGTGACCCCATTGTGCGGCAGGTCGCCCGGATGGCAGGCTTTGCTGTAAGCAATCTCTGGGGTGGATGCAGGAGGGTTGGATGGCGGAATACCGTCGGAACGGTGTCAAATAACTGGCATGCCATGCCACCGGGTGGGATACCGATACACGGCGGCAACAGCCGTTCTCATTGCCGTTTGGCCGTGACTTCAAGATCCCTGTATGCCCCAGATTGATATCGTGAATTGACCTTCAGAGAGGCACTGCTGAATGAACCTGTCAGTAGGTGTGCAGACGCAGGCGGAAGGAGCCATGCATTCTCATGAGCAGCAACTGCAAGACAGCTGATGGTCGTGTACAACGCCTGTGGGGCTGCTGACTGCTCTTGCGTTATGGGCCCGTAGACATTCACGCAGACCTGAGGTATCAGTTGGATATTACAGAGTGCTGATGACCAAATCTACACCTGTCACCACACTCTGCAGTGCTGCACTATATCTGCCAGCACCTCTAGCTGCCAAGTCAGCTGAATTACTTGTACTGCAGCATAGACAGCAGAACACCAGCAGTCAGTAGGCAGCATGGAGCTCAAGCAGACATTGACTGCCATAGCCCGCCTCGTATGTAAGTGACTGCTGCTGAGCTATGCATGGAAACTGGCAAGCTATACAACTTTCAGTCAATCAGGTGCTGCTGCCCTTGATATAGGCTCACACCATTCTAGTTGGCCTGTGCCATGCCCATGGACCCAGCTGCTTGTGGCAGCAATTGACTGCAAGCAATGTGACTCAATGTACAACCACTTGGAAGTGTCGACTTTATCAAGCTGCCAGACAAAGCACACTGGTGGGGCTCATGAACACATTGATGCTTGAGCACCAGCTGATGCCATTTGCACTCCACTACTTCCTGCCGCTGCGATACTAACTGCAGTTGCTCACCTTGATGAAGCCAATGTCGTTGGCGTACTCCCTGAAGCACTGACGGCAGATGTTCAGGTTGTACTTGCGGATGATACCGCCCTGGTTGCTGCACACACGGCTGCAAGCACAACAGCGGCAATGAGGAACTGTCAGCATAGACATCATCTACTAGACCTTTTTTGTCATCTTCTCTTTGCTGCTCATATTGCCTGTCAATATCTATCATCCGCTGCTCTGTACGGTCCTGCCATGACTGGATCAAAGTCCAGTGGGTTGACTCAACACAGTGCTATGGTCAGCTTGGAGTGTGACCTACTGAGTACAGCAGTTGATCACATCGGAACTCCATAATGAATATGCTGCTTAAGACTGCTCAACAATATCGTTTCTGCTTGCACTCGCTGCCGACAACCGTGGATGCCGCTCATCATGGTCCCAAAATTGCAGCAAGCTCCCCAACAGCAGCTGCACCACCTCGCAGGGGTGGTTTGACCACCTTCACCTTAGCTGCTTGCTAGCCTTCTTGTGGATACAGTTCAACTTGTCCCTAACAACTGTTCAGGCCATCGTAGATGTGCCAGCACTCGCAGAGACGGAGCCAGCACTCACCACTTACGGCCGCCCTTGCCATACTCCTTGGGGTGGCTGTTCCATACTGCCTCGTGACCCATTTTGTTTGCTGTGTAATCTGTAGGCACAAGGCTACAGGGGCCCTGCACCGGGAATATGTGTAAGATTTTCGATGAGCAGCGCAACAAGCTATTGCACCACGCTACTGCCTGCACACCTGACGGCGGGACGCAAAAGCCGTTGATGCTTGAGAAAGAGGGCACTCAGCGCTGTGGCGACCCAACTTAGCCCAGGGAAGCCGACCAAATCGCTCGACGCCCTAAAACCCACCTCACAAACGATGAAAAGCAGCTTATTACTGTCATATACTACAACTTATCATTTGTACTAGCCTTTGACCCGTTCGCTACGCTCACTGGGGTCAAAGGCTTTGTGGGGCCCTTCGGGCTCTGTGTGGTCCTGGGCAACAGGGTGTATGCGGATACCCGTCATACCGCCGCTTCCAAAAAGATGGCATTCTATGCTGTCAGAGAATAATAGTGCAGATGAAAACTGGCTGATGTAGGCCTATAAGTGGTGTGTACTGGCTAATGTA
>JABEVS010000222.1:0-105623 GCA_018290735.1 Coelastrella sp. MACC-549 | reverse complement strand
CAACTGCGGAAATCAAGCAATGCAACCTGATGCTAGGAGTGGGAGGAGTCATATACAAGGAAACTGTTCAACACTTGCAAACCTCGCTAGGAGTGGAGGGGCCAGCCTTGAAAAGGCTGTTAACAGAACTACATGCAATAGCCGTTGAGCACCTCGAGAGGATATGGAGCAGCCGGAGGGCAATGATCGTGGGAAGAAACCCGAAGGATAACCGAAAAGTAACGACGAACAGAAATAGCCACCGGGTGGGAAGCGCACATGGCGTACGAAAACGCAAGAAGAAACGGTAGAGTACACTCTTGTCCGTCAAGGGCACACCCTCTCGCTGCCTCGGGAGCGGGAGTGGACGGTAGGGGGCGTGAAGCCGATGGCACCGTCATCGCCACACACGCCACCCTCCCTCAACATACGCGGGTGTCTATTTAAAGACACCAAGCGTAGATCATTCATTCATTCATTCACGTTGCTAAGCTGACTATGGTGAACCAGGCTACTCCTAGCCCTGGTATGCACCATCTAGCCTCGTACTAGGGCGTGGTAAAACTGCGAGTACGTTGGTAGGGTTAAGCGGAGTAACCACATTGCCGGGGTGCAGCTGACCGTTAAGTTGCCGGGGTGCGGCTGACCGGCAAGTTGATGCAGCACACTGAACCCAATCACCAGTTTGCCCTTCACTGCGGTGACTGCAACTCGCACTTTCACGGTGAGCAGACTTAGATAGATAGATGGATGGATAACCCGCTCCGGCCAAAGGCCCTTGGGTGTCTAGTCCCTCAGAGAGCAGACTTAAGTACATTCAAACCAGCCATCTATAGTTGTAACCCATTGCTCACATCATGCCTATTCTCTAAGTAAGCTGCCACCTATCACCAAGATCATCACAAGATACTATCTGTAGTGCACACGAAACAACCCAACCAACGCTCGTTGTACCACACAACACTCGCACACTGCAACGACTATTGCAATCAATCATCCAATGCATATGTGAATGACTTCCCTATGTAGTCAGCCGGCCCAACCGCCTCCAAGTCAACTACAACACCATGAGCCAGCCCATACTTCTCATTGAGCCTCACAACATGAGCCTCGTTCACTTGGGGGCAATCCTGCTTCACAACAATCACCGGCGCTAACCTCCTTTTCACGGCGAACTCAAGCTGCTCTATCGTTACATCCAAGCACCGACAAAACACCAACTCCCGAAGCTTTGTCAGCTTCTGCTTCAACAGCTCTGCCAAGTCGGCATCCACCATAAACCCGCCCAAAAGGACCCCGCCGTCCAGCACCAAATCCTGGACTTCTGTTTGCTCCTGCCACAAGCACGGATCCTCCTAGTTGGTGTAGGTGTCTACATACTATAAGTTGCCCCCAAAAGCGCTGCAGAGCTCGAGCCTAGTGATACCTGGAATGGTTGGTACCACCTTGACCTCTGCGAACGCATCGGGTGTTTGCAAGTGACCTAGCATCAAGATGCAAGTTGCTTGCGTTACCCCATGGCTGCAACCATCCACAAACTTAAAAGGCTGTTGTTGCAACAGCACATCAGTTCGTCAATAACAGTACATGAAAGGGCAACAACTCCATCACACCTGAGGTCCAAGCGACTGACACCTGAACCTCACAACCAGATATCACAGAACACAAGGCCAACACTTCACTCACCATTTGCATCACGGCGACCAGCCTAGACCTTGGAGACACGCAAAAGCGCGGCGCATGCTCCGTAGAATGCCTCATGCTCCTGAGGGCCAATGACAATGATGTCATTCGCTGCGGGTGCATTTGCACACACCTGATCGGTGATGTATGCGTACACATGCGCGTGCTTTCTACTGATCACGTCCTTGTTCCTCTCGCTAACAATGACATCTGCAGAAACTGACTCAGGCTTCAACCGCTGCTTGCTGGATGTGTAGATTATGAAGGCGTCCCCAGGCCCTGTTGCTTTGCCAGTGCAATCAAAAAGCGCCTTGCGCAATAGCAACCACCCATCTGCCTTGAAGTTTGAAGGCCCCACAAAGGCAAACGGTTGTGTATCAGGATGCAGCATGTAATCTGCCACATGCTGGTCAAACTGTTCTGCTGTAAGCTGCTTGTGTATCTTCTTCACTTCAGTATTATGCCGTGGCAGCCACAACTCCTGACCAAGCACCCCCAACCTGCCGTGTGATGGATCTCTGCATGTGAGTAGCCGCGCCAAGGACATGCTGGCCTTGCCGAACACTTGACTGGCTACAAGGATCCGCAACATCAACACCCCCACATCCTGCTGCTCACGCTCACGCCATCCAATGTTGGCTCCACACAGCAAAGGCAAAGACACCACCGGAGGTAGGACCCTACCAGGTGGGAAAGCTGCCAAGACTAGTGGTATCACTCGAACAAAGTACTGATGAGGGGGCTGACCACCACCATCACCTAACTGGTTTGGAGGAGCGCCACCCTCACTCAGCTTATGCCGCCGGCCATCTGAGCAAGAGAAACGCAAATGAAGACAAGTCGCACACAGCATGTGGCGCAATGCAATGAGGCTCAGCGTGGCAAAGAAGGAAGGATGCTCATTGACACTGCAAGCGCAGACAACCTTCGTTGGGGCTCAGGCTGCTGCTGGAAACATACATAACTCCTGCCACTAGCCAACTTCATTATGGCTACTGTGATAGGGAGCCAATGCTATAGTATGTGTGACATGATGCAGGCTGCCACACTGTTTCTGGTGATGGATGAGATGCAGCTTTTGTCCTCGGTCCTCAGATGTAAGCAAGAGGCAGAGAAGCCTTAACTCTTCTGAACCGCCCCCACCATTGGAAACATACACATTGCATTGCAGTCAGCTGAGAAGCAGCATTTCCGACTGGTACTGAAGTGGGGACCGCGGCAGCTGGGGGATCACTGCCTTGGGGGCCAGCATCATGAGACTTACCAGGAGTGATGAGCAGCCACAAACCGGCCTGTTCCCCACGCTCCCAGGTGATCTGGAAAGCTACTATGCTGCTGCTGCTGTTCTGGTGGTACCCTGGTGGCAGTTTGACCTGAGCCCCTCTTGGAACTGGTTCCTGACACACATCATGTGCGAATGCAACCTCCAGCAGCTGTCTAGTGCGGTCATTGCTGTCAAACTGCTGCCATTTCTGATCTGAGCCAGCACTGTAGAGTAGAAGGTTTTTGGCAGCATGGAAGTCAGAAGGCGCCTGTGACTGCCACTGCAGCAAGCGATCTGCAAGCATTTGAAACAAGGACAAGGGCACATTAGTTGCGGAAGCCGACCAATCTGCCATAGCTGCACACAGGGCCACAAGCAAGCAGAAAACATAAAGAACAAGTACGAACCTTTCATAAGACTGCAGCAGAATGCACTACATGCCATGTAGGGCTGTAAAGGTACCATGTGACTGGCAGATTGGTACAAGCAGCCAACAGCAACATGGGTCCAAGCATGAAACGTACATACAGAGCATCTATCATCGGCTGCAACACGAAGCATCTGGTTCAAGACCATATAGCACATGAAGACGCTGAGACCGTGTTACAACTGTCATCAACCCACCAGCTGTTATGTATCCGTCTGCTGTACTTCCTCCTGCCATTGCAGCAAAAGCAAACGACAGCAGCCGGGGAATGCCACCAACAAGTTGCAACAGGTCCATGGTGGCATCAGGCAGCTGCAGATCATCAGCCATGGCGGCTGAAGACTGCAGATCAAATTCTGGCCATTGTGTCTGCTCGCCGAGCACAGCAGCAGCCCAGCCCAGCTGCTGCTGCCACTGCGGTCCTGAAAGCCCCTGCTGCGGTCCCTGTTGCTGCTGCTGCCACTGTGGTCTTGGAGGCCCCTGTTGTCCCTGCTGTTGCTGCTGCTGCCACTGCGGTCCTGGACGCCCCTGCTGCTGTCCCTGCTGCTGCTGCTGCCACTGCGGTTCTGGAAGCCCCTGCTGCTGTCCCTGCTGTTGCTGCTGCTGCCACTGCGGTCCTGGAAGCCCCTGCTGCTGTCCCTGCTGCTGCTGCTGCTGCTGCTTCCACTGCCTGATGCGCCCGCAAACATCTTTGAGAATACGTTTGCAATGCGCATCAGCCAATGGAAGCAGCTGCAAATCTGCAATCTTAGCCCGCCGGGAGCTTGTTTGCAGCAGGAGCGTCCTGGACCATAGGGTGGATGTCGTCACAACTACTGGGAGTGTTGATGACTTGTGCTTAAAGCACCCGACCCTGAAGTCCACGAAAGCAGAGAGTAACTCCGCTATCTTGGGGGCTGAGTTTGTAGTCTGCGGTGAGGCCTCAAAGGCCTGAGCTTCATCAAACACCCACGCCATAAGCAGGTCGTCCTTGTCGCTGAAGCCTGCCTGCTGACGAACAAAAGCTGCCACATGGCGAGGCTTCAGTTTCCGCAGCAGCACTGGGTTCACTGACTCCAGGAAGGCTCCATAACGGGTCTCTTCCCGGTACTCTGGCGTGAGGGCACCATACAACAGTCGCCAGGCGAGAATCTGCTGCCAGGGCAGCTCTGCCTCCAAGTGATGCAGCTGTCTGAGACCAGCTGTCAGAAGGCAGCAAGCAGGAGGCAAGTTGCAGACCAGGTCAACAGAGAGGCTGCGCTGGTGGAGACTACTGCCCATGTCAGCTGACAAGGGGCGGCATGGCTCGAAGCCACAACAAACAGGGAGGCAAGGGGGGGACGGGGCGTGCTGCAGGCCACCTTTTGCACTGGGGTGTAATGATACCAACCCCATACCCCGATACGGATGACCCATATGACATTTGCTAATAAACAAAATAGCTAGTACTTGTCCCAACAGGAACTGTTAGCTGACAACAGTCACAGACCAAAGATATGGCTTGATATCAGGACCAGGTTGCACCAGCCAGCATCTACAGGTGAACATGTGCCTCTATGCAACCGACCACTCACCATCAGCAAAGTCAAGGAAGAACACCAGCAGCTTGGAAGGAGAAAGCGATGCCAGAATGCGCTGATGCATTTTCTGCCACACAGGTGTGACAGGAAACAGCCCATGGCAGCAGTTGCTGCTGCTGCTGCTGCTGCTGCTACTACTGTTGCAGCAGCATGCATAATGCAGGGCAGCCCATAAGGCTGTAGCTGCTGTTGTCTTGCCCAGCCCTGGTGGTCCGGCCAGCTGCAAGATGTGCTGCGCGCGCTCATAATCATCACTTGTCTTCAGCTCAAGGTTGTTCTCCATAGCTAGCAGCACTTCCACCAGGGCCTTGATGACTGGTCGGTAGCCCAAAAGCGGAAAGTGTCGACCCAACGCTCTGGCACTGCTGTCAACCGCTATGGGTGTGTGCGCTGCGCGGTGTGACAGCAGACCGAGCAGCCGCTGCCCAGCTGCTGCATCATAGTGCAGAGCAAACTGCTGCAGTGCTGCTGCAGCTTGCTGATCAGTGAGAACAACCGGGACACCTGCAGGACACATGAAGCAGGAGATGTCAGAGGTCAAATTGGGTTGCAACAAACAAAGCTCAGCAGGCTGCAGTGCTGGTGCCACACTCCTTGTTTGGCAGATTGGGAGCTGATGATGCACACAACAGACTGCCATCTACACAGCAGATAGAAGCCAGGTCACGGCTGCTGCCACAGGCTGCTGGCTGCTGCTAGACCGTTGCAACAAAATATTGTCCAATACCACACGGAGGCTGCAGAGCAAGCTGCTTGATGAAATCCAAAAACTGGTGTTGACATGCCCCCCGAACCGCTGCTGGTGATGCTGACACACCACTGCTTGTTGATGACCGTCTGTCGCCGCTGACTCCCGCCATCACTTGCTGTTGTTGACCAGTGAGCACATGATGTGCTCTGCTGAGCTATGACGATACTGCTTGCTGAACAGAGGTACCTGTACCCAAGCAGCCTGACACCAACCTTGCCCACCTGCTGCTGCTGCCACTCCTGCAGGACAAACACAGACAAAGCATCAGCAGAATTCAGCCAGCTGTAGCAGTTGCAGAAGCATGGAGACAGCTGTAGAGACACCCAGCAGTGCATTGGCAACAAAGGTACTGCATGGACAGAGCATGCACTGCCGAGTAGAGCTAATCATGCTGACTCTCAACACGCTGCTGCTGTGCACAGAGCTTGTTCAGATCCACCAAGATCACCACTTAAGCCTGCTGCATCCCCCAGCTGGGGCTACCAGACCCAAGAAAGGCTACACACTCCTCCTCCTGCTGCTGCTGCTGCTGTGCACGAGACCGGTCTTTGACCAACCCAGTGTGTGCAGCTGCCACTGCTGTTGACACAACAGCCAAGTGCGCTCAACAATCACACCACTTGCCACAGGCATCCCCGCTGCCCCTGCTGCCTGGATCACCAAAGATGCCACCAGATCCTGACAGACAGCAGGGGAACTGCCGATGTTGCTGTCAGAGATCTCATACAAACACCCACAAATACACGCACCTTGTAGTAGGCCTTCCACCACTTGCTTCACATCCTCAACTGTGGTGGTTGGATCTTTTGCTAGACCATTGAAGGCAGTTTCGACTTGGTCTTTGTTCTTGGCGTGGAAAACCCTGAGTTGGTTCTTCAGCGAACCATCAAGCCTGAAAAACATTTCCCAAACCTGCTCTAGGGTCGGCATCCTGGCGAGCAGAAAGAGGACGCCTGAACCACTCTGCAGACAGATTAAACAAAGCAACACCATGTTGAACTTGACCCCCATCATCGAGTATCTTGCCTGGCAGCACACATGAACCATGGCCATAATGCTGCTGCAATGGTCTGCCAGGAACCAACGTGCAATTGACTGCTGACATCCATCTGCTGCATGCAGCAGCACACCAGGTGCACAGCGCTACTGAATGCCCCCGAGCGCCAACGCTTCAAGTCCACGACAAACGTGGCAAACAGTTGAAAGGTTGTCGGTGCCCACGCTCAGCGTGGGACCATGCGAGCAGCGCACAGGCAGCAGCAACAACCGAAAAGCATCCATCAAAGCGCCACACACTGCACCGACCACAGAAATGCACTGCACAGGACAGTTTGGAATGCCATAGCGGAAACATAACCAAAACTGAATCTCCTGCGGGACCTGCCAACGAATCTGCAGCTGCATGAAAAGCACAGCACTCAACACTGACCTCGCAGCTTGCGATGTACTGATGTCAATAGGAATTTTTGTTTTGTAGTCAATCAACTAGCGTCAGTAGCGTGTCAGGCGACGCCAACAGTTCGATGACAATGCTGGCAAGGTATCTGAGACGACTGGGCAGAGTCTGGTCATTGATGGCAACTATCATGAGTGCCCGTAGTGCCTAGGCTAAACTCGACCATGAAGGCTTTGAAGTCCGGGATCCCAAGAATGCAGTTGCAGCGCCTTATACCACTCTCAAGTGTATTTACACTACAATATCATCGACTATTTTCATAATACATATTCCAGGCCATAATTCACTATCAATTCCATAATACACATGATGTGTATTGTGGATTCTGTTCATATGTGCCTCTTAAGTTGTTACGGGACAATCCGTAACCACATATACAATATCATCAATTGTAACACAGTTTCATGAGAACTACCTTCCTCTTGATGCGTCAAGGATTAGCGATCGGGGATAGTCGCCCCTAGGGTTACTCAACATTCATGCATGAGTAGCCTCTGCTAATCTGTCGGTTCACATGACGCTAGGTAGGCGGAGTATAAAAGCTATTACGCACTCCTCAGAGCAATAATCAATAATCTATAATCTATCCCCTTTTCATTCAAGCTGCAGGTTCTCCTGCAACATAAGTCTCTTACGTGTAAGGGGTGTCACCCCTTACACCTCCTACACCCCTTACACCTCCTACACCCCTTACACCCCTTACACCTCCTACACCCCTTACACCTCTTACACCTCTTACACCAGTTACACCCCTTACACCAGTAACACCCCTTACACCTCTTACACCCCTTACACCTCCTACACCCCTTACATCCCTTACACCCCTTACACCCCTTACACCCCTTACACCTCTTACACCCCTTACACCATCTACACTCCTTACACCTCTTACACCAGTTACACCCCTCACACCAGGTACACCCCTTACATCTCATACACCCCTTACACCTCCTACACCCCTAGGCCTTACATCCCTTACACCCCTTACACCTCTTACACCCCTTACACCATCTACACTCCTTACACCTCTTACACCAGTTACACCCCTCACACCAGGTACACCCCTTACATCTCATACACCCCTTACACCTCTTACCACCCTTACACGTTTACATCATCTGCACCTCTTGCGCATCTGAACTTACAAACCTTTCAGCCAATGAAATGTTTCCAACACAAGTGGTTGCAGAACTTCCGGCAACTTCCCCAATAGTAGTAGTAACATTGCTTTACTTTTGTATGCCGGTCAACGCCATGGCAGTGTGCAAATAGTCATGCGAGCTCATGCTCAAGCAAGATGGCATCGTGACGCTTCTTGATGCCATTTGAGCATTTCACTAATGAGCCTGGTATTGGCTACGTCATGTAAATTTCAAACTCGAGTAGCATCCCACCATAGTAATCACTCATTTCGGTAATAGCCACGTATTAGGGCTACGCACGAGCTGACCATGCGTCATGTGGCATCGATTGTCAACCATCATGGTTGACCACAGTCGGTGACTGATTGGCAGCCAAGGACTTTGAGGCATGCAAGCCATACACACTCTGGTGTTACATGTTCCCATGCTCATGCATGTGCGACAGCAGTACTGTATGCTAAGACCTTAAACGTGACGACTCCTACAGAGCCTGCAACACTGAGCTGCCTTCAAAGGCTCCACAATGTATCAGAAATCGGCTCCTCTAGCATGCCCTGAACCGCAAGCTGGCCAGCATGTCCGCCTCCTGAAGCGTAGTGACCATATCCCTGATTCATCCATGCAATTGGTTGCGGTTGCTGCTGCCAGAAGTTGCCAGGCATGGCGCCCATCACCGTATGAGCTGAACTGCTGACATGTGTGCTAGTCCCCATGAGCGACTATGTTGGCTCCTCCGGGGCGCCCCTCTGGGGCCAGGTTGTATGGTATGGTATGGTATGGCTAGTGGCAGCAGCAGGACACAGCTGTTGCTGCTGGTGATGGGTTGCAAACCAGTTCCCATGGCCGACTACTGCATCAGATGCGCCTCCAGACATACTACCACCAACAAAGGGGTGGGCCTGCTGCTGCTGCTGCTGTTGACCGCCATACTCGTTGCTGGACCTGTGCAGTGAAGCACTTGTACCAGTCAGGCCAGGCATACCGTGTGTCCATGAGCTCTGCTGCTGCTGGTGTTGCTGCTGCTGCTGAATTGCATGGAGGTGCAGCAGGGGAGGCTGCTGCTGCTGCTGCAAATGTGGAGTGTACGTTGGTTGTTGTAGCGGCATGTTGCAGTAGTGCTGCGACTGCTGCACGCCCCCACCGGCAGCAGACGTTATCAAGCTGCCTAGATTGGTTAGCAGCCCACCAAGTTGCACCGGAAAGCCGCTGCCGCCGAAAGATTGCATTGGCTGTGGCCCTAACATTGGCCCATGCTGCAGCAGCGGTTGTTAATAAGGGGCAAGCTGTGGTGGGCCGTAACCGCTGCATAGGTGGGCAGGCGCTGCTATCACATCTGCTGTGGAGCTGTTGTTTGAGCTGTGGTGAGAGAACCAGCTGTTGGGAGCTTCTGCGGCATTGAACACTGGATAGCCAGCAAGAATGTCCAGAAAGAAATGAGTGTAGACATCACTGGCATCATCAGCAAGAAGGTCCGTGTATTCACCAATAGGCAGAAGATGCTTGAAGTTCTGGAGCTGGTGACTAGTAGCAAGAAGGGGCTGCCAGTGCTGGGAATTGACAAGACCGAAGGTGATGGCAGCAGGACAGGAGCAAAGCTTGTATTTGAGAAGTTATTTCCCACAACAGCAGAGGGTGAAGCAGCTGGTCAAGAGCCTGAGCACCATTGGCATGAAGCTGGAGGAATACCTTCCAAAAGCAAAGTTGCAGGAGCTGCACACAGTCCACAAGTTGGACATACCTGAGTTTGATGAAGCAGCTATCCTAGAGCTTACAAACAGCAGTAACTAGTGGTTTGCTCATCGTGTGGACCAGCTGCACAGTCAGCTAATGCAGTGTGTGGGTGCTTTGCCTCAAATCTGTGTTATCATTCATGGTGCTGATCGTGGTATGCACCAAATAACCTTGGCAGTGGTAAGCTGTAAATTGTCCTGGTGGTGTGAATGGCAACCCTCCCAGCTCTCTTCTGCAGTGTGTGCAAGAGGTGTAGGAGCTTCAAAGGGTGTTACTGAAGGGGTGTGAGAGGTGTGACACCTCGAAGCAACGGATGCTTTAACTGGTGCACTCAGCCTGAGGTCACACCTCTGAGAGGTGCACACCAGTGAATTGTAAGAGGTGTAGATGGTGTGACAAGTGTAAGAGGTGTAAGTGGTGTAGATGGTGTAAGGAATGTGGTTGGTGCAAGGGGTGTAAGAGGTGTAGACGGTGTAAGGAGTGTAACTGGTGTAAGAAGTGTAAGGGGTGTAAACGGCGTAAGGAGTGTACCTGGTGTAAGAGGTGTAACTGGTGTAAGGAGTGTAACTGGTGTAAGAGGTGTAAGGAGTGTAACAGGTGTAAGGGGTGTAGATTGTGTAAGGAGTGTGAAAGGTGTAAGGGGTGTACGAGGTGTAACTGGTGTAAGAGGTGTACAGGGTGTCAAGTGTGTAAGGGGCCCCAGCTTCGGAAGCAGTCACTACAATGATCTGTAACACTGTTACAAAATCCAATTTAAATCCATGATGCAATATGCTCAGAACATATTGCATCATGGAATTCGAGAGTGCAGGTGTGGCTGTATTCTCAAATTGAGGTTACACGCCTCTTCGTTCGTGGTATAAGTAGGTCACACCAATGTCGACTGCAGTCTCGGGTGCCCTCAAAATATGTGTACTCTCTCTCGGTTGGATTCTCTCGCTACGCTCGAGAATCAAACCTCTAGAGAGTACACATATTTCTCGCTATTGCACCCTCGACTGCAGTCGACAGTGGTGTAACCTATACATGTAGGCCATGCTAAGCCTACTTCATTTGCTCAGTCAGAATCACAATACTTCAGCCTACTGGCACCGCTGCCATCCAGAAATTCATTGAATCTACGTAGTTTACCAACCCTGTATACCCCTACTAAGCAAGCAACCTGAGCACCAGCTCGAATGGAATAGGCATGACACCATGCTGTCTAGAATGCATCACGGAATCAAGGGCCTGCAGCAGGTGGTGTTCCTTGCCGATTGTAGCGCCGGCAACAGACCTGATTTGAATTTTTTGAAGGTTTTTTTGATCTCACCGCTCCAATGATGACAAGCATGATTGTGCCACTTATGGATCCAGTCTGGACTGACCAGATCGGCCAATGCTTTTGATTAGATGTGCCATGTACACCCAGACAACATCCTAGGGTCACATGTAAAAACTGGAACTTGTTATTTAATGTCTGTCCAACAGAAGAGTCTGAGATGATGCCAGTGCAGTCATAAAGGTCTGCAGTAACAGTGTGGCCTCAAACATTGATGCACCAGAGCTCAGGCCCCACTGCAGGTGGACTATACGCACACCAGTTTGTGTGTTGTGTGTCTGTTCAGTGAACAAACGCACAACACACACAAATTGTGTGCAGTTTGTGTGTGTGTGCCCGCAGTCCATGTGCCAACAAATATGTTGAAGTGACAGCGATAACAGCAGCTGCATGCAGGAAGCCCTACACAACCTGTCATACGATACAACTATGGCCAGCTGGGTTGCATCTTGGCATCTGTATTCGCTTGAAGGACACAACGAGGATATGCATCAAATGAAAGCGCTGGTTGTGCAGTACACTTTCAGGATAGTGTTATTGGGTCATAGCAACTTGCCCAGCAAACACACTGAGCATGCCACCAGACAATGCTACACTGATCACACACAGAACCCCACTCCCTTGCCACACAAGGATCACAGACCTACCAATACGACTATACCAATTTTGGATCGACAAACAAACTATGGCCCAGCAGTTGTGACGCAATGACGCCACATGTGATGTGATAATATGCCACTAAACAATCAGACTGTTCAAAAGGCTTGTGATATGCATACGCTACAACAGATGCAACTGTGGGTCACGGTGCAACTGCTGTTTTTTAATCTGGACAATTTAACCCTTGGCCATGACCGCCTGCCTCACAAAGAGGTCCAACAGCAGCTGGTAGCCCAATCACCTTTCAAGACTGCCACAAAAAGGTTTGATGGGCCATAGAGTGTGCCTCTAGGCCCGCCTGGGCCATCCGTTGCCATTGTGCTGCACAGCATGATTATATGACTTGCACCATGCTCAGATAGCAATGCTCTGCACCTCTCGTTCGTAGATACAGATGTTATCAGTAAGTGCCAGGGCTGTAAGATCATGCAGGAGGTTATGAAATGCATACGCAGTGTGTGCTTGACATGGCATACCCAGCACGACAGCTCTATCAGGACATGTTGCTGGCCATGAAGCTGCATCAGCAGAAGACAGCAAGTGCTTGTGCAAGGGTTTTGTTGAGAATTGTAGCGCATCGCCGTGCTGCT
This sequence comes from Coelastrella sp. MACC-549, assembly GCA_018290735.1. Taxonomy (NCBI): domain Eukaryota; kingdom Viridiplantae; phylum Chlorophyta; class Chlorophyceae; order Sphaeropleales; family Scenedesmaceae; genus Coelastrella; species Coelastrella sp. MACC-549. The sequence continues at coordinate 93,060 of JABEVS010000222.1, read as the reverse complement.
GAACCAAACCAGCAGTGGATAATACTACTCGGCTTGACAGAAAGCAGCCCTGCACCACACACTGCATACCATGCTGCCTGACTATGTGCTGTTGTCAAAGATCACACTGTAGACATGAATATATATAAATATGTAGACATAAAACACACTCACACAGCATGTAATAGGCATCATTGTTTGCCCAACTTAACCAATTATAGGGATGCCAACTGAGCCAATCCCCACTTGTCCATTGCCCAGGCTGAACCCAATAGGGTTGCCACCAGTCCCCGGTGTGCCGCCTCCAATTGTATAGAGCGGTGTGGCGACACGCTGTACAAGTCCTGTTGGGTTGGTTTGTACTGGTGCTGCCCGCGTTGCAGGTGGTGGTGTAGGTTCTTTCTTGGGTGGAGGCGGTGGTGTAACTGCCTGAGTGACTGCTGCTGGGACTGGTGCTGTGACTGCCTTGAGCGCGTTATTTACCCCCGCGCCTAATGATGATCCAGAGCAGTCGCAGTTGGCTTGAAGTTCCTTGCCCCCATCGCACTGCTTGAAGGTAGCGTCACAATTACCATAGCAGGAGCAGGTGTTGCCCGAAGGGAACTTGCCTGCACATTCACATCCCGGGCCGCACCTGCGAAGTTTAATATTACCAAGAACGACGCAAGTTATAGTTTGGTGCAGTGAGCGTGATGCTCGAGCCACGTCGAGACCGCTGAAGACCATCCACACCACTAAGAGCACTTGGACGCTGCGTGGCGCTGCCCGTCTTGATGCTGAGCCCATCATATCCAAGATGGTTGTTGAAAAAACCCGGTTCACACTCTGATCGCTGTTGACGAGGGCCCTGCAAAGCAACCGGGGGCAGAGGGTGAGTGGCAGACGGGATGTCGAGCATGCGATCCGCGCAAACTACCATCGTTGCTGGCTACGCGGAAGCAACGCCATATTGCTGAGAATGACAGCCGTCCATCGAACCGCGTCGCACCTGGAAAGCAGCTTCAGGTATCTACACGCTTCAGTCAGTCCAAGTAAGGCTTTCCAGAACTACTTCCCAAAATCTAGTTACAGTGTGAGTACTGGATGCCTCAAACGCTTGGGCGAGTTAATATGCTGAAACCGTTCAAATGGGAGCACAGGGTAATCAAAAAGGTCAATCGGTTTGCTCGTCAAACCAATAATTGTGATCACAAGCTATCGCTTCAACAGATCACTGACGAATGGAAGTGAGGCACAGCTCCAGCACTGGGGTTCGGGTGACAGGTGGCCCTTGAAAACAAGAAGAACGATAGCTCAACTTGCATGGCAAATTATCTGCTGGTGAGCGAATCCATCACAATTCTGTCACTTGCGCGAGACGACCACTCAGTTGTGTAATGTTATCGAGTGACCACGCGACCATAACTAGTTGTTGCAGAGGATGCTGGAACTACATATGCAGATGCCACAGTTGGTACAATGGACCTAAAATGACTCGCCTAACGGGTGAACCCCTGTGATGAAGCTGCTGCACACAGTGTACTGTCTGTACTACAGTAGCACTGTCCGTCCTCCTGACAAAAATTATTCGTATAGTCCAAGAAACAACAGACACATTTGCACGCAGTATGATGGTGGGAAATTACAGCTTGCCTGTATGCAAGGTCCCCTACTCTTCGATGTGCAGCGCCGCGCACGCCCCCCTCCCCCCCCCCCCCCACCCCCCCCGCCGCCCGCCCCCCCACCCCACCTCCAGAAAAGGTTGAGGTCAGGTTGTTTTCAGACAGTAGTAGAAATTCAGTAAATGACGCTTCCTGTTGAAGTTCGTATTCACGTCGAGATCAGCATCGACAACGCTGATAAGTATGATAAGTCAGCTTATAAGCTTGTAATTACCAATACCAATAGCAGTAAATGCTATGGCTGATGGTATCAATTATTATTATTACCAATACCAATACAGTAATTACAATATTTACAAGCCAGGTATCCGTGGGAAAGGATCTGTATCCTTGAAGCATTTCGGCATCATATCAGCAACAGCTTGCTCTGCCTTTCCACCCTGACAGTAAGGGTTTAAGGACACACTGAGCAGTGCTCGTCGTCTCACACAACGTCTATGCTGCCCGACTACATTTTCTGACAGATTCCCTCGAACAAATTCTTGATACATGGAGCAGTCCCCCGACAGATTTGCTGCACGAATCTGCAGCAGCATGACAACAGCAGCAGCACCAGGAACAGTCAGTAGCATACACACTTCCAGCTGGCTGAAACCGTGTGATTTGTGTAAGGTATGTCTTTGCTAGTTGGTAAATATGATGATCATTTGTGGGCTGTCGGGGCAGTTTGTGCAGCCGTGTATGAACGGATCACATCACTTCTGATCAAGGGAATGGATACCAGCCCTTGCCACAGCAGATCATCTGGCAACAGGACCGGCATGGGATTGTGAGAAGCCAGTGTGATAGCCAGCAACCTTTTACATTTACTGCTGCTGCTGCCGCTGCTGCTGCAGTTGACAAACCCAAGTAAAATCATTCAGCTGATATATACAGATTGACGCCCCCGCTCCATATTCCTGAAAACAACATAGTTCCTCCAAATTCCAAAGTGATCAGATCACTGTTGACACCCTTGTCAGCTACAGGTGTAGCATGACATACACCAGTGCAACTGTACACAATAATAATAATAATAATAATAATAATAATAATAATAATAATAATAATAATAATAATAATAATAATAATAATAATAATAATAATAATAATAATAATAATAATAATAATAATAATAATAATAATAATATTATTATTATTAATAATAATAATAATTGATACCATCAGCCATAGCATTTACTGCCATCGGCCTTGCGCCCGATGTTTCGCAGGCGGATTGTCCAATCAATTATTACCATCCTTTTTCACGACAAGGGCAAACCACTGGAAACCCCAACCGTACACAACATTACTCTTTTACTCTTTTAAGCCAATTCACTTGCTTTTAGGACATTCTACAACTGAGCTTGCGCATGGCATACCACAAAGAACATATAATCAAGATGCGACTGCACAATATATGATAAAATAACGTTACAATTAAAAAATAGATATTTTTAACATTCTTTCGTTGAAATAAATAGTGAGACATTTTTAACATTCTGAAATCATTTAAGATTCGAAAAATTCTGAAATCATTTGAGATTCGAAAAAAGCAAGTTTATTATATATATAGTAAATTTATACAGCTCACCTCAGTGCAGGCATGATGATGGCAGTTTGTGAGGTCCAGGTTTGCTGCTCTGCAAAAGTCATAAGCATGAATCAACTCATGAGCAACTGCCAGCTCAACCTCCTTGTAGGTAGACAGCCGGTTGTGGCACAAGATCACCTGCAGCAGCAGCAGCAGCAGCAGTCAGTGTCAGTAGCGGCACTGATGGTTCAACATACAGAACTTGTTTGCTGACTACAAATAAACTCAGGCATGTGTGTGTACTATGTTCACACAAGCAGCTGTTATCAGCAGCTGTCGCTGCTGTTGCAGCCACTGTGCTGCTTCTGTGCTGCTGCTGCTGCTGTGCTATTGCTGCTGCCATTTCCTGCTGCTTATGGACAGCACCTGAGTGGTGCTGTGGAACCAGCTCAGAACTATGCCCAGTTTGACTACCAGCTGTTGTGAGACAGCAGCTACTGAGACTGCTGCCGCCGCTGACGCTGCTGGCGACTCCTGTGGCAGCTGCCAGCTGGGATTCTACGATAAGCTATTCCTGCTGCCCGCTGTAGCCTCCTGTATGTGTCAATGATGGTTGATATATACAAGAACGATGAACAACCAACACATTATGTACATTTTCTCATCCCATGATTTCTGCTGCTGCTGCTGCTGCTGGTGTGAGTGCCTCTGCATATCTATCACTTGGATGGAGTACCCTGCAGTCTACCAAATGAGCTCTTCCCTCACCCTGCACACCATTGGATTCCATGTGCTTTTCTGATCCTTGCTGCTGCTGCTGCTGCTTCTGGTGTGCTGCTGCTGCTGCTGCTGGTGGTGTGCTGCTGCTGACTGCGGCAGAGGATTGACTCTGAGTGTCTGTACTCTGTTGGAAACACTCCTCTCACACCAGGCACAACTCATGCTGCTGCTGCTGCTGTGGCAGCAGACGACTACACTGTAATTCTACTTCAAAACCTCCTCTCAAACCATTCAGATCAAATGCCCTGCTGCTGCTAGTGTTGCTGCTTGTTGTGTCAGAGGAGTAACCCTGTTCTTTACTCAAAACCCTCCTCCAACGTCAATTAAATCCCATGCTGCTGCGGCTGCTGCTACTGCTGCTGCTGCTGCTGCTTGTTGCGTCAGACAAAATAACCATGCACCCTACTTAAAACCCTCCTCCAACACCATTCGCATTCCATGCTGCTGCTGCTGCTGCTGCTGCTGCTGCTGCCGCTGCTGCTGCTGCTGCTGCTGCCGCTGCTGCTGCTGCTGCTGCTGCCGCTGCTGCTGCTGCTGCTGCTGCTGCTGCCGCTGTTGCAGGAGACTCACCGCATAGTCAGTTGAGAATCCTTGCGAGAACTATGCTGCTGACTACCCTGTGATTTACCCAAAACCCTGCTCCAACACCAATTGAATCCCATGCTGCTGCTGCTGCTGCCTCCTGTTGTTGCTGCTGTTGCAGGAGACTTACCCCGTAGTCAGTTGATAATCCTCCTCCCACACTATTTGGACCCCATGCTGCTGCTGCTGTTGCTATTTCTGCTGCTGCTGCTACTATTTCTGCTGCTGCTGCTGCTACGCTTGCAGGAGATTTGCCCCATAGTCAGTTGAGAATCCTTGCACAACCCATGCTGCTACTGCTGCTGCTGCTGCAGCAATTTAGCTGTGCTTTACTCAAAACCCTCCTGCTACACCACTTGAATCCCATGCATCTGCGCCTGCTTCTATTTATGCTGCTGCCTCCTGCTGCTGCTGCTGCTGCTACGCTTGCAGGAGACTCACCCCATAGTCAGTTGATAATCCTCCTCCCACACTATTTGGACCCCATGCTGCTGCTGCTGCTGCTGCTGCTGCTGCTACTACTATTTCTGCTGCTGCTGCTGCTGCTGCTGCGCTTGCAGGAGACTCACCCCATAGTCAGTTGATGATCCTCCTCCACACTATTGGACCCCATGCTGCTGCTGCTGCTGCTACTATTTCTGCTGCTGCTGCTGCTGCTGCTGCGCTTGCAGGAGACTCACCCCATAGTCAGTTGAGAATCCTCCTCCCACACTGTCAGCACAATTTGTGACATGGAAGAAGGGCCGCCCAACACCACAACCACCCTGCATGAAACACGCACGAAGAAAAACAAAGATGAGATGTTCAAATGAGCTGTTTAGATGAGCTGTTTAGATAATAGGAACTGTCTGTATTAAGGGAGCTGTTGAAACACACTGAGCTGTTGAAATGAATGCAAAGATGTTGTTTATTGTTGCCCAAGGAGGCTTGTGAGGCGAGTGACTGATGCAAGCTGAGGTGTGTCATTTGTACGTTCTTTAACACCTGCAAGCTTCGAAGTAACACATTGCGATGTGGTGTGGTGAGTATGTGGTATGCTGATGTTACATTTGTGCAGGAATGTCTGCTGGCGCTGGTGCTGCTGTTGCTGATGATTGCTTACCTGTTTGAGCGATTGTAGGAGATACTGCACCGTGGGACTGTCCTTGAGAACTTTGTCGACCATAGCGTCGACCTCTTCCCGCGATAGATTCACGTGAGAGGCTTTATTGCCATATTTGTGCTCTAGGTATTCTAGTTTCTCGGCTTTGGCGCTGCTAGTGTTGGACTGGTCGGTTCTAGGCGCAGATGATGGTTCAGACATTTCAAATGCTGCTCAAAAGTGCTTTAGCAGGTGGGTGCATGCGCGTGTTCCGTGATGAGCGACCTTCAACAGCAGATGGCATAGGCCTGGCCACCCACCGCAGATCCCTGTCCACTCCTGCGCACCAGCTGATACTCATGACATAGATGTTGAAGAGCAGCATCTGCTCGTTCATGCGATGGCAGGCAGAAAAACCTGGAGTTCGGCAAGTAACACACGGTACATATGCGAATGGCAATGCAGCCAAAGCACGCAGTGGTATAGTGTAGTCAATCGTACGTACCATCTGCAAGCTATTCCTAGATAAAAGTCTATACGTAGGACCCATCAGCGTTCGTCGCGCACGTTGTGCGCTGTTGCAAGGTTGATACAGACAACAAGGCTTCTACAATTGATCAGCGTTTACAATAGTGCCGACAGCTTCAGCCGGCCACGTCCATGGACGTGCCTGGGCAAGGCAGAGGTGGCCCTCATCCATCACGAGGTCGAGGGGGTCGTGGGCGCGCTAAATCTGAGCCTCAATGGCTTCCGAAACCAAACATGACTTCATCGGATGCTGAACAAGCTGAATCAGTCGCCGTCCAAACGAATCCAGACTCTGTTGGGCAAGTAGATGTACTGCTGAAGCCTGAGGGAGCTGGTCGGGGCCGGGGTCGTGGTTTTCCGATATCATCCGGCCCTAATTCTTTTGGTTGTGGGCGCGGTTTCGGAAGGGGCGTCGGCAGAGCTGGCGCGTTCACAGACAGCAGCAGTTCTCCCCTTGCCACCAATGCTCCAACTGCTATTGCTACTGCACCTTCCAGTAGAACCAGCAGAGACAACCGCAGCGCCAGCTCAGCTGCCAACCCAAATGGTCATGTCCCGTCGCATTCTACGACGTTTCGGTACGATCCAGCATTTTCTCGCAAAGGTGGTGCCTTAACCTCATACCCCAATAGCAGCAGCCTCAGCAGCAGCCAGGCAGCTTACAGTGCTGGAGCCAGCAGTAGAGCATTACCAGGTGAATCGACTGCTACAGCGTCTGTTAGGAAGCAGCAACCTGGAGCTGCTGCTGCTGCTGCACCAGCGACAGCAGCATCACCAACAGCAGCAGCAGCAAAATCCTCAAGTTGGGTAGGGGCAGCGGTGAGCAGCAGCACCAGCACAGATACTGCCATCAGCATAACTCAAACCAAAGAAGTGACCTCGAGGTTTTGCCCTGTTCGAGGTTTACAGCAGCAGCTATCACAGCTGACAAGACAGTCTTCAAAACCTGAAACTCCTAGAGCAGCAGCAGCAGCAGCAGCAGCAGCAGATGGTGTTGGATTCCGTAGAGACCATGCTGCCAGCTTCAATCCCTCCAGCAGCAGCAGCAGCAGTGCTGCACCAGCCAAAAGCCAGCAGGATTGGAGGTCAGGAGCAGTACAACCACCTCCACCAGCAACAGCAGCAGCAACAGCCACATACGGCAGCAGCAGCAGCAGTTTTGAAGCTGGCAGGGGTCTCATCAGTACTGGACGTGGTAGAGGAGGGAGGACTGGTGGAGCAGCAGTACCACCAGCAGCAGCAGCAGCACCGCCGCCGCCGCCACTGAACACCAGTTACCTGCTAGCAGTACCCACTGCTGCTGCTGCTGGAAGAGGCCGTGGGCGCAGCGGCGGCAGCAGCAGCAGCAGCAGTCGTGCAATGTCATCCTTAGCAGCAGCAGCAGCAGTACCTCCGCCAAGGAACAGTTTTGCTCCGAGCAGTGCAGGCTCAAATAGACTTGGGGAGCTGTCAGCGGCTGCTCAACCATTTACACCGCCTTCAGTCTCTAAAACTCCACAGCAGCAGCAGCAGCAGCGGGATTGCTTCAGTTCAAACGCTCTACAGCCGCAGCCTGGACAGCAGCCTGCCAGCAGCCCAGCAGCAGCAGCAGCAGCAGCAGCAGCAGCAGCAGCAGCAGCAGCAGCAGCAGCAGGCATTGTTGCCGTGCCTAATGATATCAACATGAGCAGCAGCAGCGGTAGGGGCCAAGGCCGGGGACGAGGTAGAGGCAATGGCAGATTTGCTGCTGCTGCTGCCGCTGCTGCTGCTATGGAGCCCTTCGATGGCAGCAGCAGCAGCAGCAGCAGAGGCCGTAGCAGCAGTGGTGGAATTGTCAGCAGGGGTGGTCGTAGCAGTGGTCGGGGTTTAAGCATGGGAGTCTACCAGCACCAGCCAGGCCTAAACCCTGCAGACCTACCTGGCAGTAGTTGGCAGCCAAACACTGCTGCTGCTGCTGCTGGAGTGTTTGGTGGTAGCAGCAGCAGTGCACATGGCAGGGGTAGAGGCCTAGGTCGTGTTATGATGAGCGGGTACACCTTGGCTGGCAGCAGGACAGTTGACGGTGCTGCTGCTGCTGCTGCTGCTGCTGCTGCTGCCGCTGCTGCTGCCAGCCCAGCGGCAGCAGCGGTGAATGGCAGCAGTGCAGCGTATCTGTTGCCTGCAGATGAAGATGCTTTGTTTGAGGATCATGTGGCACCTGCTGCTGCTGCTGCCGCTGCTGCTGCTGCATTTGATGTGGATACTTCAAAACAGCCAGCAGCAGCAGCAGCAAGCAGCCTTGGTCAACAGCAGCAGCAGCAGCAGCTTCAGCAGGAAGAACATGCCAGCAACGAGGTCCCCTCAACCTTAGCAGCAGCAGCAACCAAGCCAGCAACATCAACAAGGAAACCAGCAGCAGCAGCAGCAACCAAGCCAGCAGCAGCAAAGGAGTCCGCAGCAGCAGCAAAAACCCCTGCAGCAGCAGCAGCAGCAGAGCATTTGACATGTGTTGTGTGCCTTGAACACCCCACTGCTATTGCAGTCACACCTTGTGATCATCATCAGCTGTGTGCCCGCTGCTGCCTCAGGCTCAGATTGTGTTATAACGATAAAAAGTGTCCGCTGTGCAAAGCAGAAGCCAAAAAGGTGAGTTTCCTGGATTTATCTGAATAATACAGTCTGCACTCATTGCACACACACATATGTATGCGATTTATGGACAAATATGCAAAAAAGTTGCAGGGGAATATACCAAGGATGATTGCTGAATGTCTAATAGGAATGGGTATTAATATGGGATATATTGACTTCTCAGGAACACTGCGGATTATTCATATTACTAGTCATCATTTTGGGATTAAGGATTAGCAATGCTACTTATGGCTGAGTGATATAGTTTCCGGGGACCAACCTCAGGAAACTACATCACTCAGCCATACATATCATTGCTAATCCCACAATTGCAAATTTCACAATGCTCGATAATAATACTATTAAGATGATGATGCTATGAGTATGCTGCTGCTGCCGCTGCTGCTGCCGCAACTGCTGCCGCTGCTGCTGCCGCTGCTGCTGCCGCTGCTGCTGCCGCTGGTGCTGCTGCTGCTGCTGCTGCCGCTGCTGCTGCCGCTGCTGCTGCTGCTGCTGCAGGTCATCATGATTTCCACACCCCCCAGCAGCCAGCAGGTGCCCAGCTTTGAATCTCTCACGAAGTCAGATACTCAGCTGTGGCAGAAGCCAAAGTGGGCAGCAGGTGTCATGACACAAAATCATGATGCGGTGTTTGTGCCGGAGCAGCGGAAAAAGGTCCCGCTACATGTCCGGCTGCTGCAGGTATGCAGGGCGAGGGCTGATGTATATATCTATCTATCTATTTTAATACTATATATATATATATATATATATATAGTATTTTCTTTCTTCTTTCTTTGTACAGAAAAAAAAATAAAAATAAATTGAGCGGATGTGAACAGGAATGAAGTGAAAGGGTGCAGGTGACTTGCGCCATATATGTATACATGTACATATTCATATTTATACTTACACACGACTCTGTACAAGGACACGAGCTTGAGCATGTCCTTATTAACCAATGCTTGTACTTGCCCCTGGCCTCGTCCTTGTCTGAGTACGCTACTCAGACCAGAAGGGGACCAGGGGCAAGTCTAAGCAATTGTTAGAGAAGACATGCTCATTGAGCTTGACAAGCTTGTGTCTTTGTACAGGGTTGTGTGTATGTAGACACATATGCAGTTGATTTCAAAGAAAGCATGTGACAAGCTCTGTCTCAACTCTGACCTGAGACTTCCACCATCCAGGCTCTGATTTGTCCGTCATATGTGCTGGCCCTCACAGCCCCAAAGAGGTCCAGGGTCTGGCCCTTGAATGAGCCCACCAGCACCTGGATGTCAGCTTGGCTCAGCCCATTTTCCTATTATATACATGCATCATTGATGCCAGCAGCCTTGCATACAACAGCATGTGGTTGCACACACACATATGTATGCAGGAATTTTCTCTATTTTTTTCCCTGAAAAAATATTATTATGTAAGTGTGTCTGATAATTATTAGTGATTATTCTGATATGATTTTAATGTGCATTTATGTTATTTTTTCTGCAGATGACCTCTATTTCGTGCCGGATATGTGACAGTCAGGGGCAACATCCTCTGGGCAGCATGGAGCAACTGAGGGATCACCTGCTGCTGAGTCATGGAGGGAAGGTGCTGTGCCCAACATGTGTCGCAGCACACAGGAAGTAAGTGCAGTATGTATGAAACATTCACATACCATACTCACACAATACATTGCCATTTTTGTTGATAATATTAAATATGCTGTGCAGTTTTTTTTGCAAAATTGTATGTGTGTTTTTGATTGCTCAGCACAAAATAGACACCTGAAAAAGAAAGTGCAAAATGTATTTTGTATATGTATGTATGTATTTGTGTATATGCAGGTTTCCCCTGGAACTTGAGACCTGGACCCCCCAGTCCCTGCAGCAGCACCAGGAGTCCACCCACAAGCACTGCCAGTTCTGTGACATCTGGTTTTATGCCGTTGATGAGATGTGGAGCCACATGAACCAAAAACACTTCCTGTGCCACATATGCCAGGCAGCCGGCACGCCACACCTGTACTTCAGGTGAGTATACATATATAATTGCATTAATTATTATTCTTTATCATGCAATGAATATGCATATCTATGTCTGTATTATTCTTTGGCATCTGCACGTGTGAAAACTTTATCTGTTCTCAGTGTTAATATTTATTATTCCATTTGCCCAAAAGGAGGCTTGATTGCCTTTTATTCACTCAATGTACCGAATATATTGTATTCAAAGCACCTGCTGTAGGTTTGATATCATTTGACATATATAACTTTATCGTCCTGCAGGGACTCTGCTGGCCTTCGTGAGCACTATGGCGCTGCTCATCATCCCTGCACTGAAGGGGAGTGTGGCGAGTCTGGCCTGGTGGCATTTGGCACTCAACAGGAGTTGAAGGACCATCACCTGGAGAGGCACAGCAGCAAAATGCCAAGATTCAAAAAGTAGGTGTGACAGCTGGCAGCAGTGTATCCCACGCTGCTGCTGCTGCTGCTGCTGCTGCTGCTGCTGCTGCTGCTGCTGTGTTTGACATCTGGATACACAGATAGTGAGTTTTTTTTGCGTTTTGTTTGGAAACCAAGGCCTAGTATATGTGAATCATTGATTATTTGAAACTTGTGCAGAGTGCAATTACACTTGTATGATGTGATATTGAATTTTCAAATACAAGGTGGTGGTCTAAATATGTTTGCAATTTATGTTGAATTCCGCAGGGGCAATGCTCGACAGATTGTGTTGGACTTGCCCAGCATAATTCCTCGGCACAGTGGGCAGAACAGGCGATGGCAGCAGCAGGGACCCCTGGACGGAGCAGCAGCAGCAGCAGCGGCAGGGTCATCCTCCACTGCTGCTGGCAGCAGTGGCAGCAGCAGCAGCACAGGTCAACGTGGCGGCAGTAGCAGCAGGGGAGGGAGGGGCGGGGCCCAGAGTATGCAGCAGAGCAGCAGCAGCAGCCAGATAGCAGCAGCAACGGATGAGTTTCCAGCTTTAGGGCCGGCTGCTGCTGCTGCTGCTGCTGCTCATACTGATGCTGCTGCTACTGCTGCTGGTAGTGGTGGCGTTAGGCGTGTTGCCAGTGCCGGAAGTGTCCCAGCTAATAGCAGCAACAGCAGCCGACCAGCAGCAGCGGCAACAGCAGCAGCACCACCAGGCACGGAACCTCCGTCTGCTGCTGCTGCTGCTGCTGTTCAAGATCCTTATGCTGCTGCCACCAGCCTGCGTGAAGGTGGAATGCAGATGATAGATGATGATGTAGGCATGACATTCGACTTCAACCACCACCAACAGCAGCAGCAGCAGCAGCAAAGCAGCAGTACCAGCCAGCAGCAGCAGCAGCAGTGGCCTGGGTTGCCAGGCGACAACGTAATATTCGCCACAAACCCCGGCAGCAGCAGGTCAAAGCAACAGCAGCAGCAGCAGCAGCAGCAAATGGAGGAGTTTCCTGATCTTGCTGCTGCTGCTGCTGGCAATGGGCCTCAGCCAGCAGCAGCACCAGCAGCGGCAGCAGCAGCAGTGGCAGGGTCGCAGCTGGTGAAGGCCACTGCCAAGTGTGCTTGTGGTCGGCGGCAGATGCACCTGGCCGTCAAACAGGTATGAGTGATCTATGATGATGATCATGATCAAATGCTGATCATGATGGTGATGATCACGATCATGATAATTCTCAGATCTGTCTAGGTTTTCCCAGTTGGAATTCTCTTTCCAAATATTCCCCCTATTCCTGCATTCTCCATAGACTGCCCATAAACAAATTTGTTTATGAGAAACCTAATAATTGTGATCATTGTTTAATAATACTTTTCTGTTCTTTACTGTTGTTAGTTCTTGCCTGTACGCCACATGTTGTTCCAGGATTCTGCTGCATCTACCGCAGCAGCAGCAGCAGCAGCAGCATATGCAATACCAAACTTTCCATACAATCTTCAAATCTTAAGAGGTATATTACACCGGAGGGTTCAGTGAAAAGTGAAAAAGTATGTTTTCGAGGACGGCCCCAAACGTTTACTGTAATCAGATATATATAAAGATAATGTTATTACGCTTACGTACGCAAAATTTCAGGTCGAACGGAGGTCGTCTACCCCACTTGAGCAGGTGTTACTTTCTGGCCGGTATACCCGGCTGAAACTGCCCGGGTATACCGGCCAGAAAGTGACACCTGCTCAAGTGGGGTAAACGACCTCCGTTCGACCTGAAATTTTGCGTACGTAAGCGTAATAACATTATCTTTATATATATGTATGATTACAGTAAATGTTTGGGGCCGTCCTCAAAATCATACTTTTTCATTTTTCACTGAACCCTCCGGTGTAATATACCTCTTATCGATCGATGGTTGGCTGTAGCGGCAGAACGAGGCCGCCTAGTCGTAAAAATGCTGCGCTAACTTACGTTCGACATATATAACACCCCCGAACCTTTACGTAAACGTTTTGCGGCCTGTACACGCCACAGGTAAAAAACGTGTCTGACACGTTTTTTACATATTACACTGACTCAGTGTAATATGACATTTGACCCAGTTTTGTACCGAGGACCCGGTGTAATATACCTCTAATATGAATCACCAGCATATATACAAGGCTTGCTTATTTCACATACGTACATGATGCAACAATGGCATATACCGCTTCTATGTACATAACACTGTTATTTTGTTTCCATGTTGTTATAACAGGGAGCCGCAGTTCCAAAGTTGCCCTGTGACCGTGAGTGCGAGCAGCAGCAGCGGCGGCAGCAGATTGCAGATGCTTTTGGAGTGGAGGCCCCAGAGCTGCACGCCGCCTACTGGGACCGACACAGAACACCAAACTACACACCTAAACTGCTGCAGGTACGCCGTAGGGCTCTCTAAAACCCTGAAGCCTGTGGCAAGGTTTTAGGACTGGGGCTTGGAATAATTGGTGTATGCATATAACGGCAGGCATGGACATGTGCCTAATACAAATATGACAAGGATAGGTGCATAAAATGTAATTATCTAAAACACAGATGTGATGCGATTATGGTTACATAATACATGCGTGTTTCAAATACTTAAAAAATTTCATATACATGGTAAAAGCAAGCTGAGCGTGTGGCATAACAAATCATTGCCAACAATATCCAGACCTGTGATCATTTTGATTTCACTCTGCAGGCTTACAAGCAAGACCCAGTGTTCATTGAGGAGCTGGAAAAGGAGTTTCTGGGATTCCTCTCCAGCAGCAGCAGCAGCAGCAGCAAGTCGTCCCGGTTGATCCTGGACCCCATGACTAAACCTCAGAGGGAGGTTGTTCATGAATATGCTGAGCAAGGCTGGGGTTTTGTGAGTCATAGCGCTGGGGCAGAACCAAACAGGAGGGTTCAGGTCTTCAAAACACCATCTGCAGGTACGTCCATGGGTAACATTCCCTCTCTCAAAGCAAAACAGCAGCAATGTTCTCTGCCTGATCTTTGTTCTGTTCAAGTTCCAACTGGCAAATTATTTTCAATATACATACCATATGTATATGTATGTTAAATTATCTAATAGATTAACTGTTAACCTGGGTGCAGCCTCAGGGTAGAATCATATGACAAACCCAAGGAGTAGGTCCCGGAAACAAACTTTCCTGAACCTTATATCTGCTGATGAAGTATTCCTCATATTGCTTGATGACATTTTCAAATATATATGAATATAAATATAAGAAATGTCAATACCATATATAAGTGTATTTCTCACCAAGGTTTTTCGTCGCCCCTACTACTACAGGTGCCCCCACTCAACTGCTGTCCCAAGCAGCAATCCTCATCAGTCAGTCAGCCATTGACAACATGCTCAAAGCAGCAGCAGCAAACGCACTCACTCTGCGCCTTGTAGACGTCACACCAGGTGCCAACATAGCATATCACCTCAGGGAATGGTCCGGGGACTACACAATTTCAAACGAGGGCTGTCCATTGGGCAGTATGTTGATAACATTTGAAGATCCGAAAGTTTTCAAGGCCTGCTCAGATCAGCTGGCCGGTGGTGTTCGGGGAGTGTTTAGGGTAGAACGAGGTTCAGGAAAGGCTGCTGCTGCTGCTGCTGCTGGGGATGGCGGCGGCAGCAGCAGCAGCAGCAGTGCGGCGACTAGAAGTAGCAGACCAGTGGTGGCAGCAGCAGCAACAGGGGCTGGTAAAGCAGCAGCAGCAGCAGCACCGGCACCGGCAGCAGCGGGCTGGCAGACTGTTTCCAGCAGCAGAAACAGATCAGCAGCAGCAGCAGCAGCAGCAACACCTCCTCCTGATCCATGGGCTGATGATGATGATCAGACTTCTTCCAGTGCTGCTGCTGCTGCTGCCAGAACGGCAGCAGCAGCAGCACCAGTTGCAGATGACTGGGAGGAGGAGTTGGCTGCTGAGGTTGATGTTCCCAAGGGGCCGGCACTGCGGCTTGAGCAGCGCAACATGTGGGATGCACTCGATCCAGATGATTGATTGTCTGCTTCTGAAATGGGGCGCGGGGCAGATGGCAGGATTGCTATGGCTAAAGGGTAATCTGTATACATACAGTGAATTGATCAATCGTGAGGTGCACACCTCTCAGACCCAAACGGCTGAAACAGTGCTAATGCACGAGTGCAATATGATGGTGCTGCTACGTGTAGTGGTATACGTATACCTTCTGAGTTACATCACTAGAAAAGAAGAAGAAGAAGAAGAAGAAGAAGAAGAAGAAGAAGAAGAAGAAGAAGAAAAAACCCTTTCCGGCTGCAACGCCTTTGGGAATATGTATGTGACATCACTAATCAGCAACAGAAAAAAGATATGAGTACTTGTTTTAGCCGCAAGCTGGTTTCATGGTTGAGAAATGCAGCCACTATTAATAAGAATAATCAGTACTTTGCAGCCATAGCATTTACTGCCATCGGCCCCATCGGAGATGCAGCCACTATTCCAGTGGTTTTTCAACCTTCAAAGCTTTCAGCATGTCAACTTGAAGCAGCGGCTCCCGGAGTGTAAGTGGTGCCAACTATGCCAGTTTACCAAGCATGCATATGCAACCTGCCCATAAATGTCATATTGCCGGCCAACAAAGGGCCCCATGAGCGACTATGTTGGCTCCTCCGGGGCGCCCCTCTGGGGCCAGGTTGTATGGTATGGTATGGTATGGTATGGTATGGTATGGTATGGTATGGTATGGTATGGTATGGTATGGTCAGCGCTACATGCATACTTTGGCGTAGGCGTACGCATAACTGTTGAAGGGAAAACTATTCTCTTCTGTTGCATGCCATGCAGCTGAAGCCAAGCAACTGACAGTCATTCCACAAATCTATACATCTACATATGTGTACAGAATCCTGGCCTAATTAGACTTATAAGCTGAAGTAGCATATGCCAACAACAGCCTGATGAACAAACTATTTGGCAACTGCTGCTGTAGCCGTTAAAAAAAAAAGGGCCGAGCTGAGGTAGAGTATGCTGCTTAATATTCTAAGTATGCAGCATTAGACAACTTGGCAACTGCTGCTGCAGCCGTTTGACAGCAAGTATGAGGGCTGAGCACATAAGCTAATTAGTTGGGATATCCTGAAATAAGAATCAAACAGTTTGGCAACTGCTGCTGCAGCCGTTCAACTACCCCCTTCCTGCGTCTCATTCTGTCCACAAAACTCAAATCAACCCGCATCCCATCTGCAACTTTCCCCTTTTGAACCTGCATTACTGTCAGCGCCAAGCTCAGCCGCTTCAGACTGCAGCATCGACCACAGGTTGCCACAAGCCAATCGTGTACAGCTGTCACAGCCATTTCAAATTGCTGCCTTTTTTGATCAGCCGTTGAACCCTCTGCTGGATGCAGGCTGCCTTCTGGATGCAGGCTGCCTTCTGGTAAGTCACTGAAAGAAGAATTATCATTCCTAAAAGACGAATCATCATCCTCATCCTCATCATCATCATCATCATCATCATTGTCGCTTGAACTGCCATCAGGCTGCCCTTCAGTATCAAGATCACCAGCAGAAGAACCGGCTGTGCTGCCAGCTTCATCAGAGTCATCATGTGCTGCAACCAGCTCAAGCAAACGTAAACGGCGCTCCTGTTCCTCTGGAGAGAGTCTCAGAGATTTGTCTTGCCTGTGCTGCTCATGTGATGAAAGAGATGTAGACTGCTGCTGCCGCTGCTGCTGCTGCTGCCACTGCTGCTCCTGCTGCTGCTGTTGCTGTGTCAGGGCTTGAGCGTCGGTGTGTATCTTGAGGGATAAGGTGAGGTCTTGGAGTCTGGTGAGGGAGCTCATGCTGTTGAAAGCTTGCACTGCGGCAGCAGCATGGCAGCAGCAGCAGCAGCAGCAATTTAGCAACAGCTGTAATGGCAGAGTCTGTGAGCGACCGGTATTGATCACTCAAATTCAATGCATCGCAGTTGCTGCAACCGTAGCCTTCCACTGTTGTTGTTGAATTTGGAAAAGGTAGCGACGCAAAAGCAGTAAATCGGACGTAGTGCACTCACTTCAGCTCCTATTTGCTGCAAGCACAACAATCCCCCCAAAACCCAGATTCATGTGGCATTTCCCCCTGCTTTCAGAAAGCCTTTCTGGTTGAATGTGCAGGCACTGTAAATTATTGAAAATACGTCTGAGAGATCCCACAACTATCACTCACATGCATTGCTGCTGAAGGACAAGCCATCCTCAGCGATTATCCCCAGTTGCTCCAGACCAGGGAGTCCAGTTACACCCAACCACAGAGCAGCCAGCAGTGAATCACAACGCGCTTCTGAAACACCTGAGCTGGCTGCTGATGTGGCAACAGGGGAACAACCTGCAACATACACACATGACTGCTGTTTGTATATAATAATGTAAAAAGTTCCTATTTTAGGAAATCTATCCTATTTTTATTTGTATATTGTAGATTCGTTGATGGCATGAGGGCAAATCGAGTGTATGCAATGAAGGATCAGAGGTTGAGCCAGGCAGCTGAGGGGAAATGCAGATCTAAGGACGACACTCATGCAAAAGTACTCATGCAAAAGTACTCATGCAAAAGTACTCATGCAAAAAGAGAGAGAGAATTGCTGCCTGGTTTGATAGTGACCTGAGTCCTGCTGCATCAGTGAAATCACTTAGTTCTCAGAATTTCTGTCAGATTTACTATAACGTTATATATATATATATATAACGTTATAGTAAATCTGACAGAAATTGAATATATATATATATATACTGGAGCCTTGCTGCATTGATTCAAAGGTTACATTTGGGAGAAGCGCCCAAAAACCCAAACCCAAAGGTATATATATATTGTTAACAACATAAAACTTTGGCTTTCTATCCCTGACCAAAGCCCACTGACGCCCTAGAGGTCCCAACCAATCTACTTCCTCTTTTGTTACATTCAAAGGTCAGCGGCAGTTGTACCTGGCAGGTTGAGATGCAGAGTCCTCAGATGAGAGCAGCAGTGTGACAGCTGCAAAGCACATCCTGAAGAGCCAACTTCACTGCTGCTTCTCACCCGTGGGCCTTTGGCCCCTGTCCTCTTAACCCCATCCCCGCCGCTGCTGCCGCCGCCGCCGCTGATGCCGCCGCTGCCGCTGCTATTGGGTGATTGCTTTGAGGTCAATTGCAGATTGAGTTGCTCCAAAGCACTGCAGCACCTGTCAGGACAAGACAGAGGGAGCACATACCAGGTTGAGTTGTTTTTTCCTTGTGTTTTTTTCTTATTCATTCTACGCATTTCCTGAGTTGAATGCTACCAAAGCAGACTGATTCAGGCATCAGAGTTGTAACAAACAAAATAAAGTTTCAAAGAGTGCTGACAAAAATGGCAGAAGCTAATCAGTTTTGTCAGTCTTCATTTTTGAATCTAATCAATCATACATTTTGTGGTCATTCTACACATATATATTATATATACAACCGCATTATCATAGACCCCAAAAAACCTGCCTGCATGGCACAGCAGCTCGGGAGCAACTGGTTCACAGCATCTCCCCTAAGAATTACACCTCACATAACGTTATGAGAGGTGCTGTGAGTTGTGCTGCTATGCTTATTTCTAGAAGCACAAGCCACAGCACCTCACAGAACATCATGTGAGAGACACAACACAAAGGACTAGGACAGTAACACATAACATCATGTGATGTTCTGTGTCGCCGAGGCTGCCATACTGCTGCTGCTGCTGCTGCTGGCACAACTTAAGGCTGCTGCTGGCACAACTTAAGGGACGAGCCAATGAGGCCGACTGTGCCATCAGGTGTGCTGCTGCACAGGGACATAGTTGTATTTACTTGTAAACGTTTATATGTGTTTATTTTTTTGTCTGTGTTCATAAACATTTGTATGTATTTATGACCTGCTGTGTCATTGGCCTTGAGGTGCAAACCACCACAATGTAACAAGCGCCAGGTCTGCTTACCTCAGCAACTTGTCTGCATCACTTACAGATTGAAAGTGCACAGTCAGCTCCCTCAAATTCAGTAAACCCCTGCTGCTGCTGCTGCTGTTTGGGGTCACAGCAGCAGCAGCAGCAGTGCTGCCGGAACCCGAATTAAACCCTTCACTGCCTTCTATCCAGGGATAAAAACCCTCAAACTTCACACTAGTCAAGCTGCTGGGAAAAGCTTGCAACGAGAACTTCACACTCCTCTGCTGAACTTCATGGTCACCAGCAGGAGTGTGAACTTTCAGCACCAGACTGTGAAGATTGCTGGGAAGTTCATTCACAGCTCCTCTGTGCGGGACATCATAAGGGCTGAGCTGTCCGACAAATTCCAAGTGGTTTAAACCCTTCAGAACCCTGAGGGACTCCAGATCTTGATAAGGGTTTAAGGCCGCTGAGTGACACCCATGAATGGCTAGGGTTTTGAGCTGAGTGAAGTGGGTTAGTAAGGGTATTGCGTGGCAGTACTGTGGGGACCATTCATCGAACTCAGCTCCAGCCTGACTGACTGTGAGAGTCAGGGCTGTCAGCTGGCTGGTGAGCGGGGGTTTAGCCAGGGCTTGGAGCTCATGTTTGTCAGCTACTGATATCTTTAAATTCCTGCAGACATCAGTGAGAGTGTGTCAAATAAAAATTATTTGAGAGTAATATGATATAATTATTTGAGAGTGATATGATAAAATAAAATTACTTGAGAGTGATATGATAAAAATATTGAGAGTGATGTGAATGCTCAGAAAATTATGTGCAAATGATAATATAACAATTTTTAATTTGATTATGTGGATCCATTACACCTGTCGGGGGCATACATAGGCCTCCTGGCAATTACAGGTTTCAAATTATTTGGTTTCGTGCAAATACACCCTGAGCCAGTTTTAAGCAAAGCTTCTTCAAATTAGTGAATATGCTGTTGTTGCTTTGCCATAAAAAAACAACACCTACCTAAGTCCTGCAAGCTGACTCAGTAAATTTACAGGAATGCTGGACCGCTTGCTGGACTCCAAGTGGGCCAGCTGCGTTCTGGTAGCAGCAGCAGCAGCAGCAGTAGAAGAGCTTCTGCCTGCCAGCAACTCCAACAAGGCGCTGTGGCTGTCCTCAGGGCACTCATTCAGCACCAGCTTTGTCAGTGAGGGTGCAATATGACACCCTAGACCATCTCTGCTGCTGCTGCTGCTGCTGCTGCTGCTGCTGCTGCTGCTGCTAGTGGCATCCTTCAGACATTCTATCACATTATCAGCATTTAGGTAATACCCTGGCTCGCAGGTCAGGGCTTTGAGCTTTTCCATATAAATTAACGGTGCAGGCATCTGCCAGATTGTACCGCAGGGTTTTACTCCAAATGACAACTGTGTTAGTTGTCTGCCTAAACCGCTTAATACATTTTGTACTTCTTTTAGTATCTTGTGATCTGTATCATCTGGCCAAGTCAACCAAAGCTCACAGCTCAAAGATTCGAGCTGAGTCAGCTTTGTTAAACCCAAGAATGCAGATTTTGCAATCGAGGGTTTAGGAAAAGTCAAGCAATACCCCGGGGGCAGCTGTGGCCAAACCCCTGTAGGGTTCAGGCTGATGGTTTTAAGCCCTGTGAGCTTTAGCAATAGGGGTTGGAGGTTTACTGGCAAGGGTGCCGGCAGCTGGAGGTTCAGGTGCTGCAGGGTAGGGTTTAGGCCTGCTGCTGTGTGCAGGGCAGGGTTTAGGCCTGCTGCTGCTGCTGCTGCTGCTGTGTATGCTGCTGCCAGATGATACAGCCAACTGCTGCTAGCAGCAGGGGCAGCAGTGGTTGTGAGATCTGCATCCACTCCTGCTGCTGCTGCTGCTGCTGCTGCTGCTGGTGGTGACATATATATGACACATCGCGCTTTGCGCCGATCCAGCAATTGGTTGGTGCTATGATGCAGTCTGCTACTGCTGCTATATTCAATCACTTCCAAAGTGTTGATGTTGCTGTTGTTTGAGAGCAGGGCACTGCAAGATGGCAGAAAACGTATTTTTGCAGGGAAGTGACAGAGCGTTTTTGCAGCAAAGCGACAGAAGAGCTTTGCAGCAAGGTGTCAGTGGAGATTTGCACATTAACCATGACTTTGCCATCAGATGTGTGGATGATTTGGGGGTTTTGATGCCGCCGCCGCTGCTGCTGCTGCTGCTGCTGCTGCTGCTGCTGCCACACAACTGGTGACAAATGACGATTGCCAAACATATCAAATGAGTATCCCTCATCTTCTATAATTTTTGATAAACAAGTTTTATATGACTCGAACTGTGATTGTAATATCATCTGGGAGCAGTGGAGTAATGAGTAATGCTTCAATATACAGACCAGTACAAGCAACATATATGTTACATACTATGACTGTTTAGGTATAACGTGAATCTACAATTCACCCAAGATGCAAAGCAGAGCATGGACTTGGCATTATAATGCCAGCTCACCCAAACAACTGCTGCCAAGTGTCGTCGGTGTACTGCTGCTGAACATCAACATAGACTACTGCTCGGCTGCATCCGCTCCCTGCTGCTGCTGCCGCTGCTGCTCGCTCCAGGCTGGCAGCAGTGCGGGATCTGCGGGTAGGACTCTGGGCTATCTCACCAGCAGCAGCAGCAGCAGTGGTGGTGGCTGGTAAGTGCATGTTGCTGACACTGCTGGCATTGAGGCTGAAACTGTCATATGCACCTGTTGAAATTCACACATCAGGAACAACCAAGCAGCAGCGGTAACAACAGCAGCAGCAGCAGCAGCAGCAGTAGAAATCAAGGAGACACATGCTGACTATGCACTGGCAGATCCTGTTGGTCACCACAGCTGCTGATCACATTATTCAAACAGTTAATGATAGTTAATACAAACAGAAGAATGATAATGAGGGTGATGAGGAGGGTGATAATCACAACAACAATAATAACAATAAAATAACAACAATGATGATAATGACAGTAGCAGTGATATGAACACTCCAACGAAGCAGCTAAAACTTGGTAGAGAGGCGTACCTGCTGGTGCCTTTTGGTGGTGTTGAGAGCTTGCAGTTTTTCAGAAGGAACCTTAAGCGCTTCACTGGCATACAGACTACCAGCAGAACCAGCAGAATGATCATCACCGTCTGCTGCTGCTGCTGCTGCTGCTGCTGCTGCTGAGTCAGAGTACTCTTGGTGCAGCTGCATTTGGAAGGAGTTGGCTACAACGCGTATGTGGCTGCTGGCTTGCCGCTTTGGTGTCATAGTCGCAAAGAAAGGCGATGCCAGGCGGCAGCTGCAGACATCTGGTGGGGGAAGGTGCTCAGCTATGACCTGGCGGAACAGCAGCAACATTGTAAGCAGTACTGCGCTCGTCATGCGTGTGGCTTGCCTATCACTCAAATTCGCGCTGGTTGCAGCCTGGTGATATGCATTGGTAGCAACCATGTGACATTATATTATGGTGGCCGACTTGGTGCAAATGAGGAGGAGGACGAGGGCACGTAACATGTGGGATCAATGTTGGCAGCTGTTTGTACTGCCAGCGTCCAAAATGCGTGCAATTCAGTTGCTTGGACAGGTGTATATGCCTTGATGCACTTCCGTACCATGAGTGAGAAAATACAGGCTTGCCAATATTGCGGGCATGGAGCAATCAAGCAAAATGGCCTACCTTGAGCGCCGATGCTGGCAGGGTGTCCATTCAGGGCAGATTGTCACTGCTCAGCGACGATCAGCTACGTGATCTAATTTGTATTTTTATAATATTATAGCTACTACAGTTGTTCTTAAGTTATCTGCTCAACTTGTGAACTTGCTTGCAACGATGATGTCCGCGTCATTAATACATTGCAGCGCCTTTTCGTAAGGGAAGTAGATTAACAGAGCTACGGTAAGAACTATATGAAAGTTGAACTGCTGATGAGACCCGAAGAAGGCAACTCCTGGACCCTGGGACCCTGTTACCGTTTCAACTGCTGCCAGCAACACTACTCTAGCCGTTGATTGCTCTCTGAACGCTATAAACGCGCAGAAGCAACGAAAACGTCAAAGGAGGGAACCCTCGGACTGTGACATGTTCTTCTTCCAAAGGCTGCGAGCGAGGTCAATGCAACTTATGTCCCTTTGGAAACTGATCAAGCATTGCTTGAGGCACTAGCCGATCCTCATCAGTGGCATTGTCCAGTGAACAGGATACTGCCAGGCTGAACGGTCGGTACCCCACACTGCAGTGTGTGGGCGACAAACTGCAACTGCTGCTACCCGCTACCAGCGACTAGTCGCAGTACTGTGTCTTACAAGCCGTCTGATGTGGCTCATGGCATGCAACAGCACGCAGGAATAGATCGCATGGACCTTATCAAACCATCAGATGTTCAGTATGTACTACAGGTACTGATTATTCTTATTATTACTAATAATAGTAATAAAAATACTAATTAGTATGTAATACAGGTAGTATCTCTCGGTATACTGAATCCGATTCAGCAGTGGCACTACAGAAGCTTTAATGATCAATGTACTAAGCCTTACAAAGCGTCACCGTGACACACAATAGATTGAAACTTCACTTGACTGCTCCTCACATACATGCACAAACAAAATATGCCGTTGTGTACACACATGTGATGCAAGCTGAATCGCCAGGGCTCTCTTTGGAAGTCACACAACAGACGAAATGAACTGCTAAAATGCTTTCTGCCTCTTGGTTGGGACCAACTTGACTGATGTACAGCAAGAACCACAACGCACCGAACAATGCAGCCTGTGGGTACACGTCTATGCCTTTAACGGGAGCAAGTAAGTCGCCTACATATTTGAATAAACTGTACTGTTCACTACTAGTTACCTCAAGGGTTTCCACCCGTAAGGAGCCAACTGATGGCTCATGGGGGCACACAAAAAAGAAACAGAAACCAGATTCAATCCGGCACTGCACTTCTGGCAGAATATCTGCAGGTTTGACTTGCAGAATATCATCAGACTCAACCTCCAATTCAGACTCAGAAAGTTGATGCAAAACATGCATAGGTGCCACCTACAGTGTATCATTCCAGTGGATTGCAACGCACGTATCTTGACCCATGAAACGTGCCATATGAGGACCTGCTGAACTGATAGAGTGATGCAAGTTATCATGACCACCAAACTGCTCAAATAACCGGGGAATTACTAACGGCAGGAGATACACAGCCATTCACACTCAAGCCCGGCAGTGATACAGCTGCTGCCCCTTGACTGCAGGGAATGACAATGAGAAATGTGCCAAATGACATCATACAGTGCTTACTCACTTCCAAAGAAGGAACTAGCAAGAAGGGGTTAGGAAACTAAACCTTCATTTCAAAAAGAGCAAGAAAGAGCTTGGGACACTTTACATGCCTTCAGCCACTTCATCACACATGCAAACCTGCCCCTAGGGTTCAGATTAAACCCAACCAGGTATCTCAATGGGCCAACTGCATCACTGCAACAAGCAACAAGCACCAGTCCAAGCAACAACCAAAAAGCACCAGTCAATGCAAGGGGCACCTGCCTGCATATGACAGTTTGTGTGCTGCTGTCGCATCCCGGTACCCTGCCAATGCCGGCATGAAGTCTGATCCTCCAGTTCCAACCTCTTTCTTTGACCACTGAGCAATGTAAGTGTTTGCAAAGCCCCTATGTTGTGCCCTGAACTTTTCCAACTCCAGGACCGCTGAATTATAAGACTCTAGCAGACTACTACTGCAACCATCCCTCCTGTTAGCAGCAAGCACACTAGCATTCTGATCTGGACCTGGATTATTTGGATGCAGTGCATCGGTATTAAGTGGATGGAGTTCGCCTCCTGTGAGTTTTAAGAGAGCATGTCTCACTGAGGGTCCCAGCTCAAGTTGTGCAAGGAAACTCCTGTGGCTGGGCGGCATGTGGAGCCTCATGGCAGTCAGGTACTGCTGAAGCCTGGTGGGCAACACGCAACAGCGGCAGCAGTGAGGGCAGCAGTGAGGGCAGCAGCCAGCAAGGTCGTACAGACTAGCGGGTGTGCACGGTTATTTGCTGCAGGGAAACCGCACTGTCCCCAAGGGCGAGGTTCTCATAACAATACCTGGTAATCTTCCACATGTCGTACATACTTTGCAAATGTTGATAATATATGTATATATTTCATCAATGACAGAAATAATTATGATAACATTAATAACAACATTATAGAATCAAAATAACTCTGTAGAATTTTCAAAATCTTTTACATACTCATGTGACATTTGGCACCGTGCCACTTACCATCCTTTCTTGTGCTGAATGCCCAGAGCAATATCTAAAGCCGGTACAATCGCTGACTGGGCTCCTGTCTCCCCATACAACTGCTGCGGCTCGTTTTCCCAGCAGCCTTCATACAAGAGGCCTTGAGGCAAAGCAGGATTATTCTTCCACTACAAAAACAAGCAGATCACGGAATATTGTTTGCCATACTGCTGCATTATATATCAATATTTTTCTCACTGTGCAGTCATTTTATTGTATGAGTTACAGCGGTGCCTGTATTTAAAATACAGTCCATGGTGCTGTTCACTTTGACTTGTGATTGCAAGTTGAGGACTTTGGCGTGTTGTCCAATGGCAAAAAGGCAGATGGCAGGGAATCGAAGGGGGTACCCCCTATAGGAGGGGCACTCCGCAACAGCAATGCCGGAATTTTTGCGCTTATTCATGAAACACTCTCACAGGCCACTTTCACCGCCGTTCTGCCATCGCGATGGAGATGTAATTAGACAATCTATGCATTCGACAGATAACACTGTGCAGCGGTCGTGTTCTGACCCCGCTGGGAGCTGTTTCCGCTACCAGAGCCACCTCAACCGGGCCGGCAAAAGAACTGCCGGGCCGGGATTTTCCGCTGTTTCCAGGGCCACTTTCACAGCCGTTCTGCCATCGCATTAAAGATGTAATTACAAAAAATATGCATTCCACGATTGAGAGTGTGCATGGGTCAAGTTCTGACAGGCCATAGATAAAATAACAGCCGTACCAGGATTTTGCGCTATTTCCAGGGCCACTTTCACAGCCGTTCTGCCATTGCATTGGAGATGTAAGTAGAAAATATATGCATTCCAAGACTGAGATTTTGCATCGGCCAAGTTGTGACAGGCCAATATAAATAACACTTGGGCGGCTTGCCCCGAATGCGCCGGGAAGGTACAACTTACAACAACAGTCAAGTGCAATAATATGTGTGTCTGTGATATTTTCAGCCTGCTGCCGTGTGCCAGGGACGTTTTAAGGCCATTAGGACATGTTGGTTGGCCAGCCACAGCATTGCCTGATCGCGCGTTTTTTCGGACGACAATCTAAGAACCGCGTGAGCTGCAACTTGTGCAACAACGGCCTTTGCCCTGAGCTACAAACAGTCGCAACGCACGTGTTTGACAAGTGCAGCAACGCAAGCTATAGCTACCGCATCACATAGACAAGAAGTTTTCACAACACAACTCCCTCAACTTGCTACCGCACTAGTTCATTGCATATATAAACACATAACAAGCCCAGTACTTGAAGATGACTGTATCTAACAAACCCTATAGTATACAAACACGATACACTATGAACAACAAAAAGCCATCTGCCAAAAAAAGATATATACGTGTCTGTCCAACCTACCCCCGACATTGGCACTCTGACTCTCTTGTAATATATGTAAGGGTCACATCGCTCGCCCATGCGGGACAACAGCTGCTGCATGTCTTGCATCACAGATGTTACTGTGCTCAGGTGCAGCTCCATGGCAGCTTGATCACGCTGCAGCAGCACAGGAG
Source organism: Coelastrella sp. MACC-549 (assembly GCA_018290735.1). Taxonomy (NCBI): domain Eukaryota; kingdom Viridiplantae; phylum Chlorophyta; class Chlorophyceae; order Sphaeropleales; family Scenedesmaceae; genus Coelastrella; species Coelastrella sp. MACC-549. The sequence continues at coordinate 66,225 of JABEVS010000222.1, read as the reverse complement.
ACCACACAACAATATGCATGATTTTGCAATATTGTTTATTAGGATACAATCACGCTGCTAACTTTTACATCAATTATTTCTGCTGATGATTCTGCTGATTATATTTTCACATATTTTTTAAACATATTCCTGTGTGATTTGTAATTGTATGTGTGCACAGCAGTAAACCGCTGCATCACTTTGAAGCATCACCATATCAGCGCTTGGATGTGAAGGCGATGTTGAGAAATTAGATACTGCAAACAATAAGATCCGAATCCAGATTCTGTGTAGATACTAGTGGCTCCCACGAGCCTGGAAATCATCAATGTTTTGTACCTGCTGTGCTGCTTCCTGCAGTGGCATCAGTGCTGCTATTGCTGGTGCAGCTGCTGCTTCAATGGCAATGTGGACCAGCCTGAACCACTCCTCATCCAGACCACCAAAAAAGTTCTAGCAATATTACAGCAGCAGCAGGAGTGGCAGCAGGAGTGGCAGCAGCAATAGCAGCAGCAGCAGCAGCAGCTTTGATGGGGGAAAGGCATTGACATGGGGTCAGGGTCTTTTGAATTAAGGTCACAGCCCTTCTGCCGTTGGCTTTGCGCCTTGAAACCATCCAGTGGGATCCGGATTTGTCATTTATTATACATAATGACAGTACGCTTATGACATATGATTGTGCCCTTCAAATTGCATATAAACTAATAAACAAACACAAAACATTGAATGAAGTATTCATTGTTTTCCCCCCGGTCCCACTGACATGTTGACAGGCAATGTTTCCGAGTTTCAGCGGTTTTGTTGCGTCCAGTCGCCTCCAGTTCATCAGATTGTATGAGGCATACACCAACACAGGTGGCATACTGATGGCTGCTGAAACCTGTGTCCAGGGTTTTGCCAGAACAACTGGCAGGGTTTTGGGAACATCAGGGCCGTCACACCACAAGTATGCCTGCAGGACAACAAGCAACGGATGTCCATCGATCCTGTTTTTTTGTGAATTTCTCATCAAAGATTTAAATAGGTTTCAAAATTTTACGAAATTGAAGTTTCACATAGATTTACCGAGATCGGGAAAAACAGAAGAATCAAACAAATAATCTGATGCAACAAACCAAACCAAGTGATCAAGGTTCAGATAGCTTAGCTGGACCTATCTGAGTCTTTATGGCTTGATTTGGTCCGCTGCACCAGATCACTTATTCAACTCTTTATTTTTATTTTTTTCAGTAGTGTACATAGATTGGGTTTTTTTCCCAGCTATCGATCAATGTTTGAATTGAACTTCCAGACACATATGTTCACTACCTGCAGATAATTCATGACAACAGTCAACAAAAAGAGATATTGCATACATAGATCACCTCAACATATAATGTCTTTTTTTGTCCCCGCCACAGATATCTACAAAATACATTGCATTATGAGACTTAACGCAGGCTCTAGGCGGTACTTTACTTTTTGTAACCAGAGTGACACTGCAAATAAATAATGAAGTACAGGTATCAGGGCTAGGTGTCTCCTGCTTGAGATTATTGTAATGATACCAACAACATCCCTGATTTAAATTTAATAATACATTCATGTTAATTGGTATTAGATAACAATACATTCATAATATGAATACCAATTTTATTGTAGACTTACGTGACTGAGAAAGGAGAGCACCATGTAAGCCCGCCACAGCTCAGCATCGTCACATGGTACAAACAAACAGCTGCTGCTGCCGCTTGCACAACACTGCTGCTGCTGCTGCTGCTGCTGCTGCTGCTGCTGCTGCTGCTGCTGCTGCTGGGGGAGCGGGTGCTGCAGCTGACTACTGTACACCGACCCTGCTGGTGGTGGCTGGATCAGCTGCTGCTGCTGCTGCTGCTGCTGAGTTATTTCAGACCAGACAGACAGCTGCTGCAGGTCAAACTGTGGTAAGTCTTCCAATGCTGCTCGGAGTGTACCTGGACCTGCAGTGGTAAAGAGTTGCCAATGCAGCTTTTTCCCCTGTGTGAAACATATACACGCTTAGCAATTAGAATGCTGTGTGGACGGTCAATGTATTGGCAGTCAGCATGGTTTATCAAGCAATGAAGTTCAGTTATATTCGATGTATGTATTCAAGGAAATGAATAATTAATAAATTTTCAGCTGCAGCACTCAGCATCCAGGGAAGTGCACACTGTGTTCTGATGCATCAGCAGATGCTCATGGGACTTCAAATCGGTTGTTGTTTAATTAATTCAATTGATTTCAAGTCACATGATGTGACTTCTCTCATGCATACTCAACTGCCAAGTGCAAATTTGGGGATCTCTTGGACTGCCGCTTCGAAAGCACCAAGGTTGCCGGGCAGCCTGCAGCATGATAGTAAAGGACTGCAGGACTGCGTATCTGTTGCCTGGTCACTGTACGGACATACTGTACCGCCATTTGCTGCTACTCTTGTGACTGTGTAAAAGAACCATTTTTTAGCCATGCAGCAGTCGAAATGCTATGCATATGCGCTGACTGTGTACGTTTTGGAGCGTGTGTCGCCACTACAGCTGGCATTGCAGTTTGACCAACCTGACCAGGACCCCACACAGTTGACAACACTGCCACATACTGCTGTGTTGCAAAAAGGCAGATCCTTGCATGATCAGCGCATCGTTAGAAATATAAACCATGTGTACATGAACGTGCACGTGTACTGTGTATATGTGTACGTACTATGAAGTATACTAGTATCAGTTTAGAATGAAATCTCAGATTATAATTGAAAGTGTGTCAATGACCTTTGTCAAATATATCATGATCTCTCACAACTGAGCTGATCTCAATTGAGCCGATCATGCTTCATACGTTATAATCGATGGTTGAAAAAGCATGGCAGCGCTTTGGAGGGGAGTACCCTTGAGAAGATTTTGGAGGCATGCCTGATACTGCGCAGTCACAGGTAATAAAAAGTCGTACAGGCTCACCAGGCGCGGGCCACAGGTTTGTAAAAGCAGTGGCGTGCGCCCAGCCCTCGTGAAACAGGGCACTGCAGCAAAAGGTATATATAGGGAAGAAGGGGTTGTCCCCTTCTTCCCGATCTCTACCTCCTTGCTGCAGTGCAGACTGCTTGAAGGCGTGCACAACATGCATGATGCCATATCGGATTGGTTAAGTGAGTTTACTGTAATCATATTATCGTGACTACCACCACAGTGCGCTGAGTGATACATATCGAAGTGTCTGACAAGACAGTACCTGATCAAGGGGTCCTCCGCAGGTAGGAAGCCCCTCTCAGCTGTGACCGAGTCAAAAAGCCTCTGTGGCAGGCGGAATGCATTATCCGTGCTATACGGCGCCGTAGCAGCCCGATAAACAGGCTTCCTAGCAGTTGAGACGCGCATGGCCGGGCTATCAAGTGGCGAACGTGGAGAAGTAGTGCATAGAGGCGACATCCTGGAGTCAACGCGTCTGCAATACAGCGGGAAAGCGATCACCGTCGTAGGTATGGACTTGTTCTAGCGATAGCGCAGCAGGCCCGGCTGATGTACAGTAGAAGAAATTGAGTACAGTACTGACACGAGCTCAATGTCCTGACGTATGATGTGAGAAGTTGGATGTATTACAACGATACAACAAGGCACAGTTTTGCTGCTGTTATGCACCCGGAAGGTCTGCAGAAAGAACCTAAATGACATGCTGCATGCCATGCAACACTCGAGGTGACAGGCTCCTGGGTCTAGCGGATAACAAATGAAGGCGATCTCACTATCTCAAAATACTTCTGTGGAGATGATGACTGCTTTGCAGCAGGCGACCCGCAGAACTGCGGGAACAAGACCTCGGTTATTCTGCTAACGCCTCTGCTGTTACCGCTTCTGCAGCTGCTGCTGCTGCTGTGCTTGCAATCCAAACATGAACTCCAGAGGGACGTGCAGTCTCTTTCTCCAAGCTGATTCATCGTGAGCTTCACCAGGATAAACACGACTCATGTAATTCACACCCTGCAGGGCATAGTATCAGGACTTATAAGTCTCTAATTAGAGTGAATTCAAATCCTGAAGTCGGCTTAATTTCGCTCTATGCCCTGTCAGAATAAATAGAACTCATTCAATTCACATCCTGCAGGAGATATTCTTCGTAAGATCTGATTTTCTTGGTGACATGGTGCCCATGATTTGCCACTGCTTGGCCACACCATGCATGACACAAGCATGGTGTGCATAATCGGATTTTTTTCTATTATGTGATATCACAAGATAAAGATTCGGAGGCAAATGGTGTGAAACAAACAAGAGTATGATGCGGTGCAATCGGGCTATTTTCTGTAACAACCCTTGCATCAAGGACGCAGGTGTGTCTGCTGCTGCTCTGTGACATGCTCTGCTGCAACACTTGTAAGTGGTGCCTGTTCGCTGTAGCCATCTGCAGCCTGCTGATAACAATAATGATAATCAGTACTTTGCAGCCATAGCATTTACTGCCATCGGCCCCGCGCCTCAAATCTACCCACTGAATTCATCTGCAGCCTGCTGATATTGGCAATCAGTTAGAATAGGACCATAAGCAGCATTCGCGCTAGGACTTGGCTGCTGTTGTTGTTGTTGTTGCTGCTGCTGTTGATGTTGCTGCTGCTGCAGCTGTTGCTGCTGCTGCTGAGCAATCAACTTTGTTGTATAGCCACATACTGAGTTATATAAAACTGTACTTTTGAAGTGATACATTACCATAAACTGAAAGACTACGCTGTAGGCATGGTGATGCTTATAGAATAATAATATTCCATAATCTATATAGAATTATAGAATAATATCACCAAATTGGTCACCAATCTGGTGACCAAGCTGCTGTGGCACAGACCTCCAAGTATCCAGCGGCTTGACAGATGCCATCCACTTGATTTTGATAAGGTGCGTACTCGGCATCCTGACCCTCTGTACCATGATCAAAATACAACCTGCACATGTGCATACATGATGTGTTAGAGTACAAGCATCCATCTTGCTTTGCATACTGTTGCTTTTTGGACATTGTTGCTCTTTTGCATACTGTTGCATTTTGCATAGTAACAACATAACTATTGTTACATGAGAAGCTGAATCACTTGTTGCATGGTGTGTTGAGAGTGTATTGAGAGTAATATAACATATGTTGCATGGTGTGTTGAGAGTGTATTGAGAGTAATATAACATATGTACATATAACTTTTCAGAAGGCAGAATGGCAACAGTACCTGTGGGTTTTAAGGTCAGGCACATGCCCCGCTGCTAACCAGGCTACAGGCAGACCTGCCAGAAAATTTATATGATGTATAAATTATAGTAAAAAGTACAAGTATAATATGTATATCACAAATATAGCATATATCATATATATAATCTACAGTAATAGTAAGCATGAATGGCAGTAGTACCTGTGGGTTTTAAGGTCAGGCACATGCCCCGCTGCTAACCAGGCTACAGGCAGACCTGCCAGAAAATATATATGATGTATAAATTACAGTAAAAAGTACAAAATAATGTATTTATTACAAAAGATAGCATATATAATATACATAAGATACAGAAATAGTAAGCATGAATGGCAGTAGTACCTGTGGGTTTTAGGGTCAGGCACATGCCCAGCTGCTAACCAGGCTACAGGCAGACCTGCCAGAAAATATATATGATGTATAAATTACAGTAAAAAGTACAAAATAATGTATTTATTACAAAAGATAGCATATATAATATACATAAGATACAGAAATAGTAAGCATGAATGGCAGTAGTACCTGTGGGTTTTAGGGTCAGGCACATGCCCAGCTGCTAACCAGGCTACAGGCAGACCTGCCAGAAAATATATATGATGTATAGATTACAGTAAAAAGTACATGTATAATGTATATATTACGAAAACAGCATATATCATATATATAACCTACAGAAGTAGTAATGATGAATGGCAATAGTACCTGTGAGTTTTGGGGTCAGGCACATGCCCAGCTGCTAACCAGGCTACAGGCAGACCTGCCAGAAAATATATATGATGTATAGATTACAGTAAAAAGTACATGTATAATGCATATATTACGAAAATAGCATATATCATATATATAACCTACAGAAGTAGTAATGATGAATGGCAATAGTACCTGTGAGTTTTGGGGTCAGGCACATGCCCAGCTGCTAACCAGGCTACAGGCAGACCTGCTCCAGGCACCCAGTGAGTGGATAAACATGCTGCAGCACCAAACACCTGCAGCAGCAGCAGCAAGAGCAGCAAGAGCAGCAGCAGCAGCAGCAGCAGCAGCAGCAGAAGCAGCAGTGTACTTATGCATTGTACCACGACCAACATGCTGGTTATTGGCTTACATACTATAATGTTGAAACAGTTTGAACAATGCAATTGCGATATAAAATGATAATATTCGAACAATGCAACTGTGATATAAAGTGATATTATTTTCAACAGGTGTACTGATCCTACTTGGGTGCAATCAAATAATCATTTGACACATAAGTACATATAAATATGATAAATCAACCAGTCAATCAGCTTGATTATTTCACTGGTTTGCTGGCCAACCCCGCACCTCAGGGTACTGCTGAAGGGCATAGAGTGAAATTAAGCCGCCCATGCTGCTGCCCATGATAACAGTGTTATTTCTGTCACTCAGGGTTCTGTAGTGCTGGTCAACGTAGGGTTTCAGCTCTTTGACCAGCATGTCCAGGTAAGCATCTGAAATGGGGTTGTAATATTTCTCTGCTATTCTGGCAAATGGCAGCAGCAGCAACGGCAGCAGCAGCAGCGCCAGGCACACACCAGCTCAACTTCTTTGTTGAAAGATCAAACCACAGATGAACACAACTGTCAGAATGGTTCCCAGTTTGTATGAGCCTAAAGGCAGCTACTGCTGCTGCTGCTGCCAGCAGGCTGCTGCTGCTGCTGCCACCGGCTGCTGCTGCTGCTGCCACCGGCTGCTGCTGCTGCTGCCCAGTTGTAGTCACCTTTCATACCAGCACTGCTCCTGATCCATCAGCCACCTCACTGCACCTGCAGGCATATACTCCTGCAGCCTTTGTGGAGTATTCCACACTAAGACTGTTACAAATTCTGTTATTATACCAGCCTTCAACAGTTCATGCGTTACTTCATCTAAACCCCAATCAATGCCTAAGAATGACGTGGCAGGGTTTATGATGTTTTGACCGTCGTGCATGTACAGTACAGGGAACTGTTGAGATGGGTTTGAGTGGTAACCTGTGGATTGGGCAGCAGCAGCAGCAGCAGCAGCAGCAGCAGCAGCAGTGGTGAGTTATTGCTTGCAGTGGTTGATGCTCTGCGGCATGGAACTCCAAGCACTGAAGCAGCAGCAGCAGCATTGCAACAGCAGCAGCAGCAGCAGCATTGCGACAGCAGCAGCAGCATGCAGCTTTGTTACCCTTCCACCTGGGAACCCAGGCAACTGCTGCTGTGCCTGCGAATGCTGCTGCCATTGGTGCTGCTGCCATCACCACCACTGCTGCTGCTACCATCACCACCACTGCTGCTGCTGGTGCTGCTGCCATCACCACTAGTGCTGCTGCACCCTGGAGGAGCTGTTAGAGCTTATCAGATCAGCAAGAGGGTCCGTATTCCAGCATCATATAGATTCGCATATCATTTCATTTAAAGTACCTGAACTATTCAAAACTTCCAGCCCATCTAATGTTGCATGAACCTATCTCTTTTATACTTCTACCGCTACAGAAGCTGCTGTTACAGTAGTATTGAATCAGAAATGCAAACCCTAGATCATAAAGCCCTAGAAAATTATCTACCAGAGTGAAAGACGGATACTATGCGCACTTGGTGGCAGCATGATGTCGACTCTCCGTGGTGTTGTTTTTCTTGATGGGAAAGGGTCCAGGGTATCAACTTGAAACAAACAGGCATCTTCTGTTTGATCACGAGTAGTTGCGCGTAAGAGACCGGTTGGAGGTTGATGACGCGGGGAACGTCGTGGTACGAATGACTGCGAGGGCTGTGGACGCTTGCCGAAACTTGATACGGCGCTTGTGGGCGGGGATTTTGAAGGTTGAGGGCAGTGTTGACTACTGCTACTGAGCATGCTGTTTGCTGCTGATGTGGATCAGCAGATGGCCGTACGCGTAGGGGTGGCGATCAAATGGAATGATGTGGATGTCGCGTGCCTCTTGTGGGCGCTTGTGAGCTGTGTGATGGATGCACAGCACTACAGTAGTGCAGATAGACCCCTTCACATTCGCAAAAGGACTGCAACGGCCAGGAAGCACGATAGATCTGGCAAGATACACACACAAAGGTGCGTATGGTTGTTGGAAGGGAGCGCAGGCGCATGACATGTCTGAATCAACCGGCAGCGAAACCGTTCGTAACACGTGATGCTTGAAGGCTGCGAGCTTCCAGGGCCTTACTGCGCTGATTGTCGCAGGTGATACAGTCTTAACGAATACTCTGGAATCAGTCCTGCTCTGGCTTCCAGACAGCATGGCTGCAGCACTCCAACAGCAGTGCTTACAGCGACATATAAGCTGCACAAGTACGTGATATGTATTGGACCTGCCTCTTGTTGCAAGCAGCAGCATCATGCGTCGAATTGCTCTGCCCGGGCACTGAAGCAATTGCACCGTGCCAACAACATCACTGTTCGCGTATTACAAGGATTCCACGTCAATTGAAGCAGGTTCACCTAATAAATTGATGCTTAATTTTACTGCCGCAGGGCCTCAATCGCGGCAGCCTATACGCAGCAGCACATCCATCAGCAGAAGGCTAGCAGCTGCAGCAGCAAAGGGCCCGGTGGTGGTGATCGACAATTACGATAGTTTCACGTACAATTTGTGTCAGGTTCGTTGTACGTAATCGGGTTCTGCTCGTACCCTACACATGTCTTCGCTTGCACCACAAGCAGCAAGCAGCACAACAACACCACAATAGGCAGGCAGACAGGCAACTAGAAGGTCATGTCAGCTTAGGCTGATCTACTGCGACAGCAACAGGCCGCCATCTGCCTTGGTTCGGGTTTACGAACTGTTTGATTAATTTCATCATAGTATTCCTGAGCTATGTTACCATGTTAAAGGTGGTTGCCACTGCAGCTCATTGTGCAGCGTCTTCCTTCATCCATCATCTTCATATCCTTCATTTTCTCTTACTGTGAGCACGCTGGCAGCCGCACCAGCAGCCGCAGCCGCAGCAGCAGCCGCAGCAGCAGCAGCAGCAGCAGCAGCAGCAGCAGCAGCCCCTGCTCACACCAAACTCCAGCAAACAAATCTCTTGCCCCCTTTATGTGTCTCTCAGGACAAAACGTACATACTGTCGCTCTCACTCTCGTCTAGCATTGCTGCTCTATTGTTAATGACATGTTGTTGACTTTGTTATATTTTTTGTTATTTTTTCCTGCAGTATCTGGGAGACCTCGGTGCAGATTTTGTTGTGTTCAAGAATGATGAGAAAACAGTAGATGAGATCAGGGCCATGAACCCAGCAGGCGTGCTGGTATCACCAGGACCAGGTGCGCTGCTGCCACCTTATATCCTCAGCAGCAGCAGCAGCAGCAGTAGCAGCAGTAGTAAGCGCAGCAGCAGCAGTAATAAGCAGCAACAGCAGCAACTCCCAAGTTGTTGTGTGGAAACTTCGTTGTCGCTCTCCGTTGGCCTCTTTTTAAATCATTAAACCTCTATTTCTGAAGATCTGTGCTAAGGGAAAGGTGCTGAGGAAGGACACTTAGCTGCTAAAAAATGGATAGTGCAGAGTCATGTCTAAATCTACACCCTACATCTAAAGCTGTTCTGAATCGATTGGTGTTGTTGGAGCAGTGCTGTTTGTCATACCTATCAAGCTGCATGGCTATCAGCAGCCACAGTGGCAGCAGCAGTGATGGCAGCAGCACTGCGGCAGTAGCACTGTGGCAGCAGCATTTCAGCAGCAGCAGCAGCAGCACTGCGGCAGCAGCAGTGATGGCAGCAGCACACTGGCAGCAGCACCCGCATAAGCACTAGCAGCAGCAGCAGCAGCAGCAGCAGCCGCCTTCTTGCTGCCCTTTCAGTGTTGAAAAGGGATTCCAAAGGCCACAAGCACTGGCCGCATCAGTAGCAGATTCCCAGCAGCAGCGGTACCAAGCAGCACATGTGTCTCTGGTATCATAAGTCTGTTCTCCACAGCAGCAATAACAAAAATTGTGTACCTTGATTGTGTTTTCATTCATTTGTGCAGGCCGACCAATTGACTCCGGTATTTCACTCCAAGTAGTGAAGGAGCTGGGGCCTGAGTTCCCACTGTTTGGTGTGTGTATGGGCCATCAATGTATTGGGGAGGCATTTGGAGGTATGTTCATGTAAATAACAGATTAAGTAATTAAAATAATATTTTTACAAGTTTACAAGTTAAAAATAAATAATGAATACAATAATTATGTTAAGTAATACAATAATGGTCAGTGTTTTGATGCTTCTTTGGTGAAACATGATCTGCAATTTTATCTGTCATCCTTCTTGCCGTTCTGTTTGGCAATGTTTGACTCTTTTTTTTCTAGACTTGTATTTTGTAGCATAGCACAGCACTTTGATACTCCAATGAGCTGAAGTTTTGTGACAGCGTGTTTATTGCATGTCGACCTATTTCAAATACATAATATTCATCTATATGTCTGTTTCATGTTATAGTTTATATTTTTCTGCATCAGTGACATACTGGGCACATTTGGGTGTGTAGTAGCATATTATTCAGCAACAAAAGGGTAATAAGTGCAGCAGCATTGCTTTCAGTGGTGGGCCTTATTCCAGCACTTGACTTAATCTCCTCATCAAGCGGTATCCACAATATTTACAGTAATAAAAATTGAATACAATAAATCAAGTATACATACATGTATGTGCAGTGTCTGGCCCTATCCAGTACATGCCTTTACCTCCACATCAAGCTGTACCCACATGTGCTGGAATACAATAGCATGTATGCGCCGTACATGTATGAACACTTGATTGTGTTGTATATATTTCCAGGTGATGTCGTTCGTGCTCCTTGTGGCGTCATGCACGGCAAAACATCGCCTGTATTCCACACAAATGAGGGAGTGCTAGAGGGACTGGAGAAGTGAGTGACCCTTTTATTATTCCACTATATCTCATTTTCTTTTCCATTTTGGGTTTTCCATTTTGGGTTTTTCCCATTCAGGTTCCAAGTCCAAGTGAGAGATGAATTGCATGTAAATACGTGCCTGTGTCTCAGACAGCAATCGTTTTTGCATATCAGAGCATTACAACACCTCAAGGACAATATGTATACTATGCGTGCTCAGCCCCGCTTGCCATCTAATTATGAATCACACGACTGCCCCCTAGCACATGCATATGTAGATATGCAATGCACTGGATAATTCCAGTAGCGCGTACATAAAACTGCTGCCGCTGTTGCTACTACTGCTGCTGCTGCAGTCCCTTCCTGGCAGCCAGGTACCACTCCCTGGTAATCAAGAAAGAGGCCTGCCCAGCAGATTTAGAAGTGACAGCATGGACTGAGGATGGCACAATCATGGCGGTCAAACACAAAAAATTTCCTCACATTCAGGGTGTGCAGTTTCACCCTGAGAGCATCATCACACAGAATGGAAAAAGAATTGTTGAAAATTTCGTCAAGATGACACAGGCGGGCGTCCAGCAGCCAGCGGTCGTTTAAGCTGCTTATGAAGTGCAGTATTTATACCACCTAGGCTGGTTTTACAGCTTACACAAGCAGCAGCAGCAGCAGCACCAACAGCAACAGCTGTGGTGACGGCGGCAGCAGCAACGGCAGTCTTGCAGATGATGGGGTGATGCTTTGTTTTCAGCAGCTAGTAGCTGTTGCAGCAGCTGGCAGTTGCATTGACAGGTCTGTTTTCTTCTACATCAGCTGTTAGCCAGCACCTTGTGGTGCACCATCAGCAGCACTAGCTGGATTTTACAGTGCTCGACTGGTACGAGTTACTGACTAGCAAAGTTCGGTCAGTACTAGCAGGACTGAGTAATTCACAGTCTACAAGCGCGCTGGGTTTGTTTATCCGTCAAAAAGCAAAACCAGTAGTGCGTCGCACGGTGATTTGACTTTTGCAACCCCTGTCATGAAGCATGCAGGATCCGGGCCATCCAAAAACTTTGGGGACTTGGCAAGTACGTACTACCTCAAGATACATATAGACGCTGTTACACACTTGCTGCACTTCACTTCATCTGGGCTGGCCATGCACTGCAACCGACCAGCAGTCAAAAGCCCCTAATACTGCAACGAAATCATCGGCTTGAATCTACAATGAGACGTGCGCGGCAAGAAGGAACGGGATCGGTTGTGCGTTCTGAGAGTCGTTCCCGTTCCCCTTTTGGGCCCGCTCTTCAGCTATCAAGCACCAGTGTGCCCTCATACGTGCAGGTTACTGGCATATGAAGCTGACCAGCAAGCTCTCTGCCAGATTGAAGACACCAGTAGCACGGCAGTAAAACGCTTTCGGTGAGCATCGTCAACGGTCCCACGCTGCTTCGAAGCAGCCAACGCACTGCACAGCATTGTTGATGCTTTACATGGCATACGGCATATCAAGTGGGCTGAACGTGCCTTTGCCGTGTGCAAGTTGTCGCTGATTGATCATCACAGCTACACTGCTGGCAGCATTCGGCGACCACTAGTAGTACTGCTTGAGCTCGCTCTGCAGTCACCCATCCATGATTTGCAGCACCACAAACCTTCTGATGTATCAACGCAGATCGGGAGGATGACGGTAACAGCCGTGCCTGTGCGGAAGCTGGGTAGTCAGGGGCTTCAAGCATCAATTCAAGGCTTAGGGTGCATGGGCATGTCGCAGTCATACAAACCATTACCAGGTATAGTTCTATTGTCTTGAAACAACAATCAAGCAAGAGATTCAGTTTCAGAGATTCTCTGGTGAAAGTAAAGCATACCAAATGATGAATGGCTGTGCACTTTAACTACAAAGTGCACATTATAATGCACATTATAATGCATGCTTTCTGAAGCGGCTTTACGGTAAAGCGTGACAAGTTGCTGCACTGGGCATGCTGCATGCAGGCCAGCCTGAGCCCTCTGAAAAAGAAAGCATTGCAACTATTCACAGGTGAGAGGCTTGACCTCATGAATCTATATAATATCCTGCAGTTGGGCATGCACTGTATCATATACTGTATCTTCACGGTGACACAGCATCGGGGGTAGTATGATCATCACATTCTGAGGAGAGTGCCCACCAAGTTGTGTGAATTGCAGTGACAGCTATACCTCTCCATCAGGACTGCACTGCTGCTGCAGGGAAATAATTTATTGTCTTGACTGCTGCTGGTTATGCTGCTGCTGCTGCTGCTACATAACTGATCTGGCAGAGCCCTAGAGCTTGGCGTGACATTCCTTGACACCTCAGACGTCTATGGTCCATTCACCAATGAGGTCCTTGTGGGTAAGCGCCCCCAGCCCGCTACTGCAGGTCCCAGTCTAAATGATCCAATGCTCAGCCAGGGCAGCTAGCTACTGCTGCCGCAGCTCATGAGCTAATCATGATGAGCATTCATTGCTCAGTCAGGGCCTGGAAACCCTGGACTGATCTATGGCCTTGTGGCTAGAAAGGCGCCTTTTACATGGTTTTCACTGCCACTGCCACGGTGGGGCCTGGCTGCTCATGACTCATTCACTCCAAACGGTTTGGAACTACTGCTGCTGTCACTTCAAGTCCGCGGCTCGCACACGGTGTGCCACTGAGTGTTAAAGTTGCAGGAATATCTGAATGCCTGTCAAACAGTCACGCCGCTGGCAGAAAGCCCAACCAGCAGATATTCGTGCTGCTGCTGTCGCTGCCGCTGCTGCTGCTGCTGCTGCCGAATGCTGCTGCTGCTGCTGCTGCTGCTGCTGCCAGGCAAGGCCATCAAGGGCAACCGGGAGAAGTACACCATTGCCACCAAGTGTGGCATCATTCGCACTGCTGATGGAAAGATGGGCTACGATGGCAGCAGGAAGCATGTCAGAGAGGCACTGGAGGCCTCACTAAAACGACTGGGAGTGGATTACGTTGACCTTTATTACCTACACAGGTTAGGCTGACCAAAAAAGTATTATACATTATGTAGTATTTATATGTATCATTTATATGATATCCCCATGAGCGACTATGTTGACTCCTCCGGGGCGCCTCTCTGGGGCCAGGTTGTATGGTATGGTATGGTATGGTATGGTATGGTATGATATAATGTTCAAGAGTATGCCCTAGACTCTCAGAGCCAGGCAGTGCCACTTGAAGTCCATCAGACTCATAGTATGTACTGCTCAACTTACTAAGTTAGGTATAGTATACCTGGCATTGTAGTGTAGTGTCTTTACATACCGAGAATATTTTAGCGGCATTTTCACGGTACACTCTATTTCTAAAATCTGTGTATTTCTTGTGTATATATACCAAATAGATTATATATAGTCAGGAAATGCTTTGCCTTTTGCAGCTGGTCCTGCTGTTATTGCTGCTGTTACTGCTGTAAGGCCTGATGACTTTGAGATGCACCTTGTAGACATGCATACTATGCGATGACTGGCAGTGCCAGTCATTAATCCACACACTCTCAGTGAAACTGTACTACAGATGAAACTTTAGCAAGGTTTCAAGTGCACAACTGCCGCATCTGCTGCTGGTGCTGGTGCTGGTGCTCGTGCTGGTGCTGGTGCTGGTGGTGTTGATTCATACTTTGTTGTGACAGCGTTGTGGTGCATGTTTCAGGGTTGATCCAGACACCCCTGTGACTGAGACCTTTGCCGAGTTCAAGGCCCTGGTGGAGGAGGGCAAGGTGCGCTATGTCGGCATCAGTGAGGCCAGTCCTGAGGACATCAGGGCAGCACATGCGGTCACACCCCTGTCAGCAGTGCAACTGGAGTGGAGCCTCTGGAGCAGGTGAGTTTAATATGCTGTTGTACTTACTCAGTACAGGCTGTACCAGTGGTTGGATAATTGTGATTCCTTATGAAGTTGTTATGATGTTAGGATGAGATATATCGGTTATGATGAGTGTTCACGCATGCTTGTGCATGCAATACTGTCATTTGTGACAATCATTATGAGGAAGCACATTAGTGGCTACGCCAGTGCACTAGGCTGAATTGAACTTCCCTGGGGAAGCCCTGCACCTTCTCTGTGTTGCCATACCGTAAGGCTTTCCCACTTGGTGACCAGTAAGTGTTGCCAAGCAAATGCACAACTACTTATAAAGCATCACTGCAAGTTGCAAGCAGTCTGCGCCATGGCTGTCCTGCTTTGTTTTTGTTGCTACGATAGGGACGTTGAAGAGGACATCATTCCCGTAATCCGAGAGCTAGGCATCGGCATCGTGGCGTACAGTCCACTGGGTCGCGGCTTTCTGACCGGCACCATCACCTCGCTCGACGACCTGCCGGCCGATGATCGCCGACATGACTTCCCACGCTTCCACAAGGGAGCCTTCGAGAAGGTGAGTTGCATCAACACTCGTAATGCTTACTAATGATAGCACTGTAAACAAAGTACTAATGATAGCACTGTAAATAGATAATGGTAAATAATTTGAACAGGAATAAAAAACTATACCTTGGTAATTATATCAACAGCAATGATGTTTCAAGCACAGCTAGGCTGATTACAGCACAGTCCAGGCATTTTATGCTAGTACTCCGGCCCTGCCCCACTGTCAAACAAACCATTCGTACTGCTGACCAGTGCTGCTGCTGTTGTTGCCAGCGGTTGTTTCCTGTCAGTCACCTTTGACTGCTGCTGCTGCTGCTGCTGCTGCTGCTGCTGTCGCCACTGCCACTGCCGCCGCTGCTGCCACTGCTGCTGCTGTAGAACCTGGCTCTTGTTGAGAGCGTGAAGGCTCTGGCAGCAAAAAAGGGCATCACTCCAGGTCAAGTTGCACTGGCCTGGGTGCACGCACAGGGAGAAGATGTGTTCACCATACCAGGAACAAAACGAGTCAAGTGAGGGTTCCTGCAGCAGATGCAGCCACTGAGTGCATTTTCTTATTTGATACTTCACACATGGCCATCTGACCATTGTCCAGGCATACTATTACAGCAGCAGTGCTCCAAGCGCTGCGAGCGGTTTGTGTGGACAGTACTTCCTCCGAGGCATTGTTTGCTGCATATGGTGGGCGCAGTGAGAAGTATTTTCTGTTGATGAGGTGCATGCACAGCCGCTGGGACTCATGCTAAAGCACTGCACCAGCTCTCAGATCAACAGATGAACAGAATGGCCATACTAGTGGTGGCCTCCCAGGTGGTGTACCCTGGGCTGCAGCATAAGCAGTATCATATGATATTGAGCGACTATGTTGGCTCCTCCGGGGCGCCCCTCTGCGGCCAGGTTGTATGGTATGGTATGGTATGATATTGCTGCCTCAGGCATAACAGTGTTGCTGCCTTGGCAGGTATCTGGAGGAGAATGTAGCTGCCCTGCAAGTCAACTTCACAGATGAAGAGCTGCAGGAACTTGACTCAGCCTTCGCCCCTCACAGGGTGAGAGAACCCTCCGATTGGCAATGCACTGTGTGACGCCGTGCATTGGAGCTGCAGTTATCATAATCTTATTACTAACAGTACTGTCAATAGTATGATTGATGTTTTGTTAGATGTATTCAGTGTGCACTGCCACTCAATGTGAAGTCGTCACCACAGAGATTTGCAATGCTGCTCATGACATACAGTTTCAGGTACTGTATTGTACATTGCACATAGTCAGGTGTTGAGCACACACCAACTTGGTAATGGCATTGGCTGCTGCTGCTGCTGCTGCTGCTGCTGCTGCTGCTGCTGTCTCATTCTGCCTGCAGATTGTTGGTGATCGCAACCCAAATTTGAAGACCAACACCTATCACTACGGGAAGTACAGAGGAGTCAAGGCAGCAGCATGAACTGGGGCAAGCTACTAGTGCCAAAACAGCAGTGCTAGAGCAGTCACCGATCTAAATCGGATTCAAATTTGAATCTGTCGAGTGCCACTCAGCTGAACTGACACCTGCAGGTGTGTACGTTGTCACCGGCTGAGACCGGCAGTGACATTCAGATGAGCAAAGCTTGCGGTTCAACTACAGTGTCGGTGAGAATGCTGGCCTTGCAACTGATTATTAGTGTTGGCCAAAATCAGAGTACACAAGGGCCAGGCCCGCCAATGGTTATGAAACCTGGCACCAGACAGCTGGAACCACTAGACCAATGCATTGTCAGGCACAGAGGTGTCGATGCGCCAGTGTGTCGACGTGATATATATATCGTGATTGTTGATCGAATATTTTCATTATAGCAAGACCTCAGCGAGAGCTGCAGCTCGCAGGGTTTTGGTGCGTTGGTTGCTGACCAGGCATGCCTCCTGACAGTGCTTTCGCTAACGTCTATAGGCTGTCGGAGTCCTGGGTATGGCCAGGGCTTCTGTTGTCCATTTGCTTCTGAAGCTCAAGGCTTCAAGCACTGATCAAGACCGGATGAGCTGTCTCAAAATTTTAAGATACGTTACCGACTCTCGACATCTCAAGATATGAAAGTAGACTGTACTTAACTGTACAGGTACCTGTATATTGCTGCAAAAGTGTTTGTAGTAGGATTCTTCGGTAGCACCTAGGTATTGTGAAGGCAAAGCTTTCCTTTCAACAGCAGTAGGCTCCGTCATCTTCTCCGACATCTCCTGCTGTACTGTGACTTCTCGCAGCCTACCTTGCCTTTATTCTTGACTGCCCAGGCCCATATGCTGCCTTTGTACCAATCATTGGCTGCTATAGTTAGGTTAGCCTCTTTTGTGATGTTGCTGCCAGGTTGAGGTTTGCTGCTTGTACTGCCACCCCCCACTGAGTGGGATTTTGTGCCGTGACGGCACTTTTGCCCCTGAGGATGGCTAAATTTTGGTGTGCCAGTGTGGCTGAGCCACCAAGTACTTCTCCCATGGGCCTTGCGGCCGGAAATGGTAACTTCCTTCCTTCCTTCCTTCGGTTGACGAACAGTCATGATCAAATAGCAACATGTCACCCTAACCTTGGTCTCGCCGGTGGACCGCTATGTACCAAGCTGCGCTAGTCACTGCTGTCATCTGCCATCATACCATACATACATACCATACAACCTGGCCCCAGAGGGGCACCAATCATATAAATCACCTGGAAATACCAACTGTTGTGTGATGGTTGTGATTTGAGGTATCATCTGTGATGCCATCAACCTCCGCTTACTAAGCAACCAGTGTTGTGCTTGAAGGAGCGTTCATATCATGATGCGCATTGTGCATTGCTTGCCAAGCTGTTACCTGTTCCGACCAATTGGCAACACTTGCCAGTGTTACCGATTCCGGCCATAGGCCCTTGGGACTCCAACACAAGACCACACCTGCATCATGTGTGTCACAATGTGCAAGTAAACTAGCACAAGCAGGCAGTGGGTGCAACGTACCCAATGGACCTGCGCTGAGCCACTATGACACATGTAATTACCGCCATTCGAATTCAACTCTCAACGGGCTGAGCCCGTGATATTTGACAGCATGAGCTGAGCATGAGATCAGCAGCAACCATAATGCCTACCATCACCGACCATGATGGTCAACTGCTGATTGGATCTACCATCAGTGGAATTGTAGCAACTACTAGTGGCGACTATGCTGGCATGCCGCTGAATGCTGTGACCTTCACAAATCGGATCTGTCTGAATCTCAGATATCACACTTGTTTGTCACTATGACTGAGCACACCAAGAAGCAGCACTGCATGGGCCATGACTGGCTCAAC
This sequence comes from Coelastrella sp. MACC-549, assembly GCA_018290735.1. NCBI lineage: Eukaryota > Viridiplantae > Chlorophyta > Chlorophyceae > Sphaeropleales > Scenedesmaceae > Coelastrella > Coelastrella sp. MACC-549. Next base: position 47,521 of record JABEVS010000222.1, on the reverse strand, counting down.
ATGGGCTGCTGCAACCAGAGTTTGTTTGCAGCGTTGCGACGTGCACGTCAACATGTGTCACACAAGCTCCATCGGATGAAATCATTTACCACAATGCATGACGGAAGCCATGGAATCCCTCGTGCTCGTGATCTGCCTTATCAGCTCCCCTGTCCAGAGTGAAGTAACCCCAGGTCCGGGGAGGCACAAGGCGCTTCTTCACCTGCAAAGTTCAGGCAGAGAAACCGTCACAGATCACAGTGCAAAAATGAAAGTTATGCCGGCAGCAAAACTTTTGCGGGCATGATGTCAGCGTACAGGTACACTCAACAGGTTACGAATTCATACACAGTCACTACTATGTAGGCCCTACATAGTTATGGTGCCAGATATGCTTGGGGTGCGCCACTCCAGGCTTACTTGAATACCATTCTTTGAGATCTCATAGACATTGAGGTCTTCATTGATGATAATCTCTCCCTGCATTTGCAGCAGCAGAGGGTCACATTGTTACAACTCAATTGGAAAGAGAAACCAGATTGTGGCTCACAGCAGTGCTTGTATGAGCTGCAGGGAAACAGCCCAGGTCTAAACACTGTTGCGTGGAAAATACACTGGATACAAGTTGGGTACTGGTGCCTTTGTGAGCTGCAACGTCATGCAACTGTACACAATCACAGCAGTCCAACTGTACAGTCTTTCAAAGCTGATGGAGTCCACAGATAGTATCACTACTAGTATCGTACTGACTCATCATTAGTAATGTAAACTCTACAGTACCATAGTACGGTACTACCAGAAGGTAAAGTCACCTCGGGATAGTTTGCCTGCCTCAGTTCAGTGACAAGAGCAGCCCTGCTAGCATCATTCACTTTGGCGTGGTGGGCCACCGCCACCTTGGGCTGAACCTTGGCCAGTATGCTGCCGGCTTGCTGTGGAGTGATGTGGCTTGTCTGCATGCCATGAGCATCAGGCAGCATAACATCAATCATCATGCTGGTAGCAAGAGGACTGTCTTCAGGGTCAGGGACCAACATTGGGTCGGTAAAGGACTCGTCTGGACAAAGAGTTGCTGGCGATTTCCATTTCAGGCTGTATCAATGCTGCGTCGATGGTATCAAATGCCAATGCAGTGCATTCTCATCATGCTGATGTGCGTCACTGGTGACCGTGGAATGCCAATATCATTTCAATGCCGTTGAAGTCAGACTTACTGTCCCTATTCTCCAGGAGAAGGGGAGAGTGTGCAAATATTAAAAGTCAGGTTAGGGCTTGCGATGTTATGTTGATTTGACTCGGTACCCTTTGAGACCCCATGATAAAAAGTGTGCCATAGCTTACATTCAGCAGGAACTGCTCATGCTTTGTCAGGTCCTTGAGGTTCTTGACCGGTCCGACCACTTGAAGTATGAACAGGTCGGTGCCTTGTGCCAACTCAGTGAGGGTGTCAACGGGACGTGTATCACCTGCCACATCCAAAAATTCGAAACAAACAACCAGGTCAAACAATCAGCGTGGATGCATGTTTGGTTTAAATCAAAACGGGTTTTGTGCTGAAGTTGCTACTCAAAGTCACTACCGTAGTATTGCTGAAGGTGCTACTCAAAGTAGTATTAATGTAGTGATGATTCTAGGCAGAAAATATGTGTTTGGCATGGTTGAGGTACATTTGAAGCCACGTCACAAGGGATGGCCCAAGGACTTAAGCCCAAGCTTGCAGCATACTAGGTCTCCCCCTGCCTCCGCCCCCCCCCCCTCCTTCCCCTGTGAAGGGTCAACTTGCAGCAGCCTGCTCCAGCAACCACAAGATGCTATGCATCAATCTTACCATTCAAATTTTTTTTTGTCTTTTGACAACATTCAATATCTAATGGATAGGTGTGAGTATGGCCGCCATGCATAAGTGCATGCCATGCATTCACTCCTCTGTCAGATGTGGACAGCAAAAGAGCCTTGTGTAGATTTGCTTCATACCTGAATATGTGAATGACAGACCATTCCATTCAAACCTATATGCAACTGGCCCCCCTGTCTGATAGTGATCGACTGGTGTAGACTTTATAACTATGCCATTACGCTTGTATAAAACCTGCATGCAGAGATAATGCAGCAGCAGCAACATCATCACAGCAGCCGCAGCAGCAGCAACATGAAGCCTCTACTACTGCACACCTACTGCATGTGCACGTGGAGTTTTGGCAGTACTGCTGCAATCACTTTGGTGCCAAGGCTGCAGGCCAAGTGGGAAGTAAACAGCACCAGCAGTAGCCAGGCATACACACTGTGGAATTCTCATGATGAATGCAGCAACATTGCTGCATTGTACTACACTACTACTCTCTGACAAGTTGCCACATTGTGCTGTTTTGGTTACGTATTGTCTTGATTTTGCAGTCACAGGGTCAACCGAACCAGCCGCTGGTTGGGCAGCTTCACAACTGGTAACAGTCTTTTCACTTTGCTGCATTGTATGCCATAATAGAATGCGATCACACACCTGGTTCTTGATACTGTAGTTAAATTCCCGTGCAATGACCTGGTTGCCCTTGTCAGTTCTGCCCTCAAGATCAATCTTGCCACGAGCATGGTGGTCCCAGGCCAAAAACTGTAGTGCAGCAGCACTGAGTGATGGATTGCAGGCTGTGGTATGTATACGCTTGTATGGCACGGTATGCATGCCATGTGCCAATGCCGGCCGGCATGTGTAGACAGGGAGTTGCATAAATAGGCAGCCTGCCGTCAGGCTATGGCATAGGCTGTAAATTCAGAATATTATTACAGAGTCTGCTGGCCTGGTGGTTGCCATTATGACATTGTCAGGCAGACAAAGATTACTGTTTCAGCAGAGCTGCTCTGCTGCTAGCAACCGCCTGCAGGCCCTGACAGCAGCCACTAGACGTCTCGACTCTTGACTTACCTGTCTGAGTCCTTGAATTGCTGCTGCTGTGCCAAGCTCAGGAGTGTCACTTGAGGGACCATATACCTGCAAGTGCCGGTGGTTGATGTATTGACTGAACATAGGCTACGCTAGCTATCACATACATGCAAGTTGAAGGCATTCGTGCTGTACCACATGCCTCGGACCTTCCCAAAAGCCAGTGTCACATTTAATGTCACATTGCTGGCAGCAACTACGGTAGCTTGGCGTACGAGTTTGATCATTAAACTGACATCAAGGTTGCTTCCCAGCAGCGGCTATCATCACCCGGATGATGATGTTGCAGACTTGAAAGTTTGCACTATGAGTCATGCAAGGTTGCAGTGGCACTGCCAGTGCCATTGCCAACACTGAGTGCGCTGATATTTACAGCCATCCAATGCCGCATTAAATATATGGTATAAACACTCACAACACTGTATAGACATACAGTGCGGTGATGTTTCCACTAAGTGGCAGCAAATAATTTAATAATAATAAAAAAATAAAATATAAAAAAATAAAAACAAAATGAAAATGCAAATACAAAACATAATAATAAATTAGGTAAAATGTTCAACAGTGGCGGACTGCAAGCTGCTCACCTCCCATGGCTCTGTGCGGCCAAACGAGGCTGTCATGTAAAAAGTGGCAAGGTCAGCAACATGATCAGTGTGAAGGTGGCTGAGGAACACCTACAGAAAAGACAACATCCCGGTCAGTACTACTAGAGGCTCTAGGCCGAATTGAACTTCCCGGAGGAAGCACTGCACCTCCCCCGAATTGCCATACCTTCCCAAAGGAGGTCAGTGTACAGTCTGGCTTCACTACTATGGCCACATCTCAGTTGAGTTGTCATAAGCACATCACAACTCATGGCTCCTACAGAATACGCCCCCGGAGCCTGAGCTAAGGTGTTATACGATATACAGGAGACTATTACAGCCAGGCTGCTGCAGCTGCTTCGCCTTGAGTGGTGGTACTACCACCAAATGATTTGGTACAAGATACAACAGTCAGGGTGATTACAGCTGCATCTGATAGAGGAATGACATGTCGTACTGTACTACAACACGAGTTGTGTTGCTCATGGTGACTTGTATAAGATCATCATGATCAATAACATGCGATGACCGCACCTTGGTCAATTTGCTAAAATCCACTCCAGTGGCCCACAGATTGACGAAGGACCCTGAGCCCAGGTCAAATATGAACTTGTCTTGCTGCTTGTTACCAACCTCCACCAGGAAACCAGATGCTACCTACGACATTGAGCTCAGCTGTCTCAGACAGCAGCACTGCTGTGGCTGTCCTAGCTAGAGTAGCTGCAGCTTGTCAAGCTCAGCACCCCTAGTGCCAGTATACTGGCAGGCTGGCAGCTCTGCTGAAAACTCATGCATGCTGTGCATTACCACATTCTTGAGAGCACAACTGTCAAGTGGATTAATTATCTGAGTTGGGCATCCCACATGCAACACAACCAGGTGAGCATTTGTAAAAGATAGCATTCGCACACTCTCCCCCTCTCCTGGAGAATAGGGACAATAAATATAAACAAACGATGATCAGGAGCACTTAGCTGCTATAGCAGGTATCTGCATGCCAACAGAAGTTCCTTGAGCAGCAGACCAACGTTCAGAATTCAGAAATGTGACCTACCTGCTCCCTTCGCACGTCAGGGGTTCCTGACCCCAGCGTTGTGATGCGAATCGTGTCAGCAGGGATTGGTGACCCATCAGAGTAGATCCATGGCCCTGCTTGGGCCATACACACGCAGCAGACAGCAACTACGACAAAGATCGTCGCATTCAGACTCATCATGTGCCTGACAAGCTTAGAACCGCGCACAGCAGCTGCAATGCAGCCAACTTGCAGGTGTTACACTGGGAGGTCAGAGAAGGACGTCTATAACCAGCATGATCGGCATATGCACCAGCATGATCGGCATATGCACATGCCATCATGATATGCGCTGTGGCTTGTGAAACAGATTGGATCCTCGCGGAACGCGGACAATAAAGAACGAAGAACGTCCCGGTCCCAGAACTTCTGAAGTCCCCACTGGACTGAGACGAGTATTAGGACGGGCAGTATGCGGGATCAAAACGGAAAAAAGACGCTGTATGCACTGAGGGCTCGAAAGTCAGCGACCAAATATGAACCCCGCGTTCAACCCACGGGTATGCTGTACAGCACATGTGACGAGACAGCGATGAGCGCTGCGCTGGAAGCGCATGCGTATAACTATTACATCACAATGCCAAAGGTGTACGTACTGCCACAGGTTCCCAGTCAAGTCAGGGTTATACGTCGCTGATGGGGCTAGGTGTTGATGCCACCAGTGACATAAAGGGCCTTGCGGCCGGAAAGGGTAACTTCCTTCCTTCCTTCCTTCCTTCCTTCCTTCCTTCCAGTGACCTAAATTTGAATTTAGATACAAACCCAGGCATAGGATATGTTAAGGGCTTGCGCTCAACGAGCAAGATAGTACAATGGAAGTGTAAAGGCCTCTTTACAACTTCATTGGACTATTCCAAACAGAGCCTGTTTGTTGAGCACCAGCCTAACGTATCAACCCATGGCCATCAGTAACGTGCCGCCCTACTAGTAGAAAATCAGTAGAACCAGAATGTATGACAATGCACACATACCCTTTCCGGCCCCTGAAGAGGTCGCGAAGGACGACCGATTATTTCATAATTCATCATTACTATCCTGAATGAAGCTTGTTAAAACGAGATTTTTTTATCCTATAACAATCTCGAAGATGGTGCCATTGCAAGGATGATCAGCCACAGCACAATTACAGAGTGCGGATGCAAGCCAATGAACACCCCATGGCCATGACCAAGAAAAGTTCAACACAATCACCCACTGCCAGTACGCTGCACCTGAAGACCATGGCGTGCTGGCCAGTACGCTGTGCATGTACGTACACTGTACGCAGTAGTACTGTCTACGGTGTACGATGCTGTCGATGATCCAACATGCCTGGAAGCTGTCATGTGCCACAGCGTTCAGTAGAGAGTCCCCACATATGAGACTCTTGCGGCCTGTGCCCTCTAATGATAATAATTGATACCATCAGCCATAGCATTTACTGCCTGTGCCCTCTGTCAACAGCAGCCCAGCTGCAGCTGCAATGGTGGCAGCCACCCACGAAGAGGACAGTGGCAGCTACAGCAGGCAAGCTGCATACAGTACACTTGCAGAAAACTACTACTCTCATCTGCTGAAATGGCACTGCAAAGTGTGAATATGGTTTGTGCAGGGTAGCGTTCACAGAACCACACACATGAACCACCCTCGAGGGTTTGAGCTCAAACTCATAGGCACCCGCAACTCTCAACACCGACACACCACCCATAAATACTCGTACATCTGCTCACTCACAGAGAAGATTGCACGTGCACGCCATGCATATGCTTTTGGCTGCTGACTCCAAATACACCTGGCCAGCTCATGATTTGGCATGCTTCGTGAGCCACTCCAGAGTTATGTCAATGTTATGCTGCTGCTTGCAAGATATGCTGTAGCAGCACACCTCCCGCCCTGAGAGATTCTGCACAGCAGCAGAGGCAAGGCACAAGCAGCAACTTCTTGTCAAGCAAACTGCGCATTAGGTAGAGTGGCCTGGCAGATAGCATGTCGATTCTCACAATGGACTGACCTAAGCAGATGAAGTGGCGTTGAGACAATACGCAACTGTAGCAGCTCGCTCTGCTACAGCGTTGCCAGCAGTCTTGGCATGATGCTCTGGGCAAGTGGCAAGCAAGATAACAACACAACATGAAAAATAAAAGTACACTGACACACCCATCAACCAGTATGAGGAAGTGCTCAACCGGTCTAAGGGGTTGTTGATGGTTGTGTAGTCCGCTCCTGGGATGATTGGCACAAGGCTGATGACAAGATTGCTGTATGGCAAGAGAATCTCAGGATTCCACCTTTTGCTGAAATCTCCTCAGCACAGAGGAATGAAAATTTATGGATGCTCAAACTGCATGAACCTCCCCTTCAACATGAAGACAGCTTCCAGCATGGCTGCCTACCTGCAACTTCATTTTATCTATCAATTGCTGCGTTCCTAGAGCCCCCGGCAGGTCATTCTTGTTGCCCAACACCAGCAGCGGTATGCCCTCTAGACTGGGTTTGGTCAGAAGCGCATGGAGCTCCTTGCTAGACACCTGCTCAGATCAGAAAAACAAAACAAGCAATAATCAATATGAGATTATGAGCATGTACGTATAAAGTATGCATCATTGGACAACAGCAGTAGGGGGAGGAACAGATAAACCAGACAATAAATGTGCAGCTGGTGCGGCTAATGGCCATACCGTAAAGGGGTTGCAGCTATTTGAACGCTGTGCTGATATCCGGCTGCTGAGATTGTGCAACAACACCAAACAACTTTTTTAACTAAATTCTAGTCATGAAAGTTTCAATCCACATTTTTTGACTACTTGATATTATTGTCTACTTGACAATCTACTATCAAATCATCACATCAATGTATTCACCACATTTTCTCAAGTCATATTTTGCAGGACACCCAGCAGCTGTGATACACCTGAGACGGACAGCTCTGTGGTACTGCTGTGCATAAGTGCCAGCAAAACTGTGACGCACTACTCTGAATCTGGAAACTGAAAACTGCTACGGCTGTTATGCAACAGGATTGTTCATCGTCCAGCTGCATGTATGCGCATGGACTACCCTCCTATCTCAGTCTGTTTCATAGCCGCTGATGCCTTTACTTTTCCTGCAGTTTTATTATGACTCTCACAACACTCATCAACTCCTGGTCAACTCCTGCTGATCCAGCAAAGGCCTGGCTAGAATGTTGATGTGTGGCAAGCGCTGAACAGCTGCGCACACACTGCATTGCTAACCGTTCCCAATGCTGCTATCTACTTTCGCTCTGTGCTGTCAATGTGTTCTGCGGCTGCTGCAAAGCTCCCTGACAGCTGTCCAGTGCCGTACCTCTGTGGCTTCATGGTCTGCTGCATCGACTACATATACTATAGCTTGCACTCCTCTGCAATAACGCTCCCACAGGGTCCTGAATCGTGGCTGCAGCACACACAATACATGAGAATCAAGAAAAAAGAATTTGGCAGACTTGAACGTGCTGCAACATGTGGCTTGCCTGCAATTGCTGGCAAACCCAAATCCATTCATGCTGCACAAACGGCAGCACTAGGGCACAATCGATGAATCAATGCCTCCTTATCACGTTGAATCTACAGCCTTCCTCCACCCTGCTGAGTATGCACTTGGTCATGGCATGAACCTGGAGCTGCCGTTTGTACACGTACACTGCAATTTGGTATGCTATGAAGCTAGCGCAGACAGAGGATGCAGAAAATGCAGGGTTGCTCGCTTTTGATGGCTGCGCCTTCACCGCACCTGCCCTCCTAGATCCCACATCTTTATGGTGACTCCGCCCTTTGTTACTTTGCGCATGTTGAAGCCCACCTGCGCAAACACACACAATTCTCACGGTATCATAGTGCCAGGCATGGCTGCAAAGACCAGCTGTTGCTGAGTGAAGCAACAGCTACAGCCAGCTGTCTACTGCACAAACTGATGTTCCAATAAATAATGCCGCTTGTAAGTGCTGTGCGAGCCCCACCGTTGGTATCATATCCTCATGAAAGGAACCGGTTGTAAGCACGTTAACCAAGGAGCTCTTCCCAGCATTCTGCAGCCCTATCAATGACAGCTCCATCTCACGCTTGAAGAACCAGCTGGACAGTGGCAGCGAAACAAAGCAACAAAGCAAGAGTTCAGACAACATGTCCATGTCACATTACAGCTCTCATTTCCTTGAAGGCACAGCGAACAGTTGTCAACTGGCGGACGGGCTGAGCATGCACCTGCGGAGCCAGTCCAACATCTTGGACCACCAGGACGACATCGTGTATTCTTACAATACTCGTTGCTTATGATGTTTTCTTGTAGCAATCAGATGCAAATGAGTGTAGGGCAGCAGATACACAATGTACGTGTTCGGGCTTGCACGTGGACTGTTGAACATGTTCAATGCACAGACAATGATCTAACGAAGCGCAAAGCACTTGCGCATTTCTCGAGTGTCACAGGGCTTGCTGTCAAATGCACCGGCCTTGATAACAATGCAACGCTTGGAAGCCCACCACACCGTACAGCACCTACTACCGATACCGTATAGAGGTTAAATGATGTTATTACATTGAATGGCGCCATGCCTCCGTCAGCTGGTGTTTCGACAGCAAAGCAGTACTGTGCTCACGTGTCAAGTGGCCCTCTGACTGCTGTTGATCAAGCCTCATGAGCACGGGACTTCACCAGAATGGACTATTTAAATGAGTACCACTGGCATGATGCCTGCCATGAGAGAATTATCAGACACCAACAACATCAGAGACCACGTTTTACCACACCATGCCAACCCATACCGTACTGCCAGTTACTGGCAGTGCCACTGCTGAGCATCAGTGCAACAACCTTAGCCAAATAATCAAGCAATTTTCAATGCAATGTTCTACATACAACATGTATTACTACATCAACACTGCCAACTGACAGGATTCTTGACCACTGACTGGTCACTGACTGAACTGCTATCAAGTGGCTGCCAGGAGTCTCCAGCACCAGTTGCCTGGTAGCATTTGAGTGTGCCACACACAGTGAAACCTCAGCAACCCTGCTATGTGACATAGACAAATAGCTGAGGTTCTACTTTTAGCTGTTTAGTAACTACAATGCAGTGACAACAGATTTGAATTTGCTACAATGCTCCAAATGCCAGACTTGGACAAATCACTTCAAACATATTAATGTTGTTGTTCCGCCACAAACAAGCCAGCTGGCCAGCATCCGTTACCATGCATGACCTCTTGGCATAAGATATGGGAAAGGTCTGTGTTGGTTGAAGATCACATGCAAATAGTCAGAGCCTGGCAAGCTGGCAATGATTATATGCACACATTGCTGCATCAACTTCCTGGTCACATGCTCAATATATTATATGATCGACCATGCTAGCAATAATGCAAATGCATTAATGTGTTTGATTACTGATGAGATTATGCTTGAGCAATTCAGATTCTGACCAATGACAACTTCAATCTGGGCAGAAACTTCATTCAACCCTTATGCACATAATAAAATGAGGTGTATAAACCCGGGCGATCAGTTATTGTAGGCAACTCTGGTAACAATTCAACTTGTCACAATTGTGTGCGCTAGACCATGCATGACTTGATGCAGTATGATACCACCAGTGGTGCCTTGTTCAGTATGGGCTGGTTGTACCAGGCCTAGTATGCATTGCAGGATTACGGTCATCCGGGCTTTAAGCCATGAGTTAATTAAACCACAGATGACCTGATGGTAGGCAGTAAATGCTGTCCAGGAGCACCTTGTGGTGAAAGTGATGCCTTTTCATCCTGGCTTAACCACAGATGACCTAATGGTAGGCAACAACTGCTGTCCAGGAGCACCTCGTGGTGACGGTAATGCTTTACCTGCTGCAGCTGCTGAACCGCTAAGAGCTTCACCAGGTTGTGCAACAGCCTTATGCAGACCCGTTGTACCATCAACAATTGGACCTTGCCCATGCATGTTGTGCAAAGCCTGCTGCTGCCCCAATGCTTGGCCCCCAGGCGCACCTGTCAGACTTAAAAAGGACACCTTGTCAGAGACCCCAGCCTTAGCAGCTCCAGGGGCTGAATGTGTGCTGCCTGAGCTACCAATCCGTGCCAACATGCCAGAGCCAGCTGATGATATGCCGCCAGCACCTGCCCCAGAACCCCATACGCTACTTCCAGCAGCACCAGTGCCGGGCAACGGCATACTGCCACCCATGCTCAACCCGCCGCCACTACTACCACTGCTTTGTGGGCTGCCGGTCAGGCTGCTGGTTGTCCGGGGCCTGCCATATATGCTGCTCCTGGGTGCAGGTCCTTCTTTTGCATACACCGCAGCATACCTCAAGCTTGCCAAACCCTGCGGTGCTGACATGATGCTCGGCCGCGATACCATGATGCTGGATCGCATAACTGTGCTGGCTCGAGGAGCTGCTGCAAGGCTGTCTGGCAGCGGCGGCGGTGTCATGCCCACTGCTTGCATGGCAACGCGCAATGAGTTGACCTCCTTGCGCAGTGTGAAATTGTCTGATTGCAGGAGCTCAGTAGTGCGCTTGCAGCCCTGCAGCACACATCACCAGCAGCACAGCGTACATACTAAGCCTTTCTGATCATGTTTGCAAGTATGGACAACTGGAGCTTAACCTGCGGGCTGTAGTTCTGACTCACCAACCTTGAGGACTAGTTTTCTGAGTGTCGTAAAGTAGGAAGCTAATATGCAAGATAGACTCCTTTGCTACCCAGCATATTCCCATGCCAAATGGGCTCTTGCAGCTTCCTTACAAGGGCACAGAATGCATGACGCATGATGAGGGACGCTGAAGGAGCCCATAAAGTGGCTCATGGACCTAACAAAACAGCCAGGAGCAGGAATTTCCACTTTTTACCATTTCCTCCTGACTGACCTGCAACTCAGATGCAAGCACCTTCAAGTCTTCAGCTGCCTTCGTAGCTGCATCCTTACTCTTCCGCTCCTGCTCTATGAGTCTTTTCTTGAGCTCAGCAATCTCGTTGTCTCGCTCATCACAACTGTAGTCCCATCTGCAGTGCAGGAAGCCACAAACAAATGATGCTGCGACAACGTGCTTACTTAAAAACACTGGCTGCCTGTCTGTTGCTCTGTACAGTGCAATAAAACTTCTGTCCCACGATGGCATGAAGTGAAACAGCTAGCAAAGCTGTTTGTCGTCATCTCTCAAACTTACACGAACTACCTACAGCCATGAAGCAAGATCTGCCTACTTGTACAACAGACCACGCCACAACTCTCTAAAGCACAATGTCAAGGCTGCCACACGCAGCTCAATAGCTCAGCCCCTTACTTGTCATGGTCACCAGGAGTCCCGCCAGCTGACTCATTCTCCAGCCTCATGTCTCTGTCTCTTCGTCTGTCCACACGCTGCTTGACTTCCCACGGAACAGGACGTAAGTCCAAGTGCCCTTCTTTGAGACTATTTGAGTTGAGACAGATCACAGAGCAGGCAGCATGGGGTAATAACCCTGAATACTTGTAGTAGCCACATCAGTCCTACTTGCCGAAGCTGTTATGGCTGGATGCGAGGATCAGTTTGATCTAAAATAATGCTTTAATTTCATGAGCAACTTCCTTGGCTCTTACTGCATGCCTCTCAGGGGCTGATTTGCATGTTGAAGTATGGTATTCTATGGATGTTATGTTATGTAACGGTTATGCAATGTTATGTAACGGTATTGTACGGTACGGTATGGTATAGTGTGGTACGGTACGGTATGGTGTAGTACGGTATATTATGGTGTGGTACGGTATAATATGCCACAGTGTGGTTATCATGATGAAGTCAGTAAGCTGCCAGCAGGACCTAGGTCAGAAAAGGCAATCAATACATCCGCATCTAGGTGTTCAATCATGTGTCAAGAGACACAAATGGTTGCAACCTTTTCAACCATGTCACTTGACACTAGATTGAACACCTAGATGCAGATGTATTGAGTGGCTTTGTGGACCTGCTGCCAGCCTACTACCGTTGCAACCATTTGTGTCACTTGACACCTCATTGCACTAATATGATGCAGATGTATCTATGACAGCAGTTGCAGTAGCTGCTGATCCAGCATAATTCACTCACTCTGGCTCTGGGGCCTTCTTGTGCATGGCACTGCCACCTGCCCCAATTGTTTGAGGCCTGGCAAAGCCACCTGGCATGCTGGCCGCACGCTTGCCCTGCAGCAACACACCAGCAGCCAGGGCAGATGATGTTGCATACTAGCCTTAGCACAAACTTTGAACAATCAGCCTCAGCACAAAAGTAAAACAATCAGCCTCAGCAAAAGTGTAAGAACTATAATTAATACAAGATAGATTCCAGGTTGCTGCATAACATGCATGTACCGTGATAGTGCACTACACTTGTTGCTGGCTACAATCATCATAAAGTGTACATGCAGCGGCACTGTCAGCACACCTGAATCACACGTAGAGCAATCTGGGATTGGTTTATATCCAGAGTCTACTTCAGGCGCTCGGAAAAGTATGCAGTTCAGCTGAACTCTAGTGCCAACTCACCTCGAGTTGTATACCAGGCAGCGGCCCGCCAGTCCATGACTTGCCACTTCTGTCCACTGCTGCTGCTGAAGCACCAGCTGCAACAGCAGCCGCCTCCCTGGCATTTTCTGGATCGTACCCAATGATAGCCCCACCACCACCACGCTGTTTCTGTTTGATCTCCCGGAAAAAGTACGACAGCAGTGACAAATCTGCCGGAGTGCCAACATCACGCTTCGATCTTGGATCTAGCTCTTCCCCTGTCTGTACTGATCTAGACTTTGTCCAATGTTGCTGCTCAGCATCAACAGCAGTGATCTGGCAAACCTTGGACGGCTTGGAGAGTCGCTCCTTTTCTGCTGCCTCTGCTGCTGCTTTCAGATCTCGGATGTCCTTCATCAAGCTGGTGTTGACATCCATCAACTTTAATTGATCCTCAAGTGCCTTCTCATGTTGAGCCTCCAGCTGTCGTAGCTGCTGCTGCAGTTGCTGCTGTTCCTGCTGAGCCTGGGCCAGCTGCTGCTGCGTCTGGTTCAGCAGCCGAGTGGCATCAGTCAGCTCCTTTTCCAGGCTGCTAACCTGAACTTGCAGCTCCATCTTCTGCTGGTCAAGCTGCTGTTGTCCCTCGTTGGCTTGGGCCAACAACTGCTGAGTATGACTCAGCTGCAAAGAAACATTGGACAGCTCCCCATCTTTGGCGCATATCTGCTCCTGTAGCTGCTGCCTCTGCTGCTGTATCTGCTGCTGCTGTTGCTCTGATGCTTCAAGCGCCTCAAGGAGCCGCTCAACTTCAAGTTTTGCAGTGCCAAGTTCCTGGGCTTTTTGTTCAATCTGCTGTTGCTGTATTTGCAGACTGTCTCTACCCTCTGCCAATGCCTGACTCTGCTTGTCGTGCTCGACTTGCAAGGCTTCATACTTTGCCTGGACATCCACCAAATTTTCTCCCTGCTGTTGAGCTTTAGCTTGGAGCTGTGCATATGCAACCTGCAGTGCTGCTAGCTCCTCCCCCGCCTGTTGCAGCTGGTGCACTAGCTGCTGCTGCTGTGTGTCTGCTGCAGCAGCTGCCAGGTGGCCAGCAGCAAGAGACCCCTGCAGCTTTGCATGCTCTGATTGCAGCTGTTGGTGGGCTGCTTGTAGCTGGGCAAGTTGTCCTGCTGTTGCTGCAGCCTCTGAGCCTGAAGACTCCTGAGATAGGGCACATGGTTCACGCAGGCAGCAGCATAAACGGTCTTGGCACACCAAAGCATGCCTTATTATACATAGACAACATAGCTTTTGAGGCGCACCTGATAGGAGGCGGCAGAATCTCTAACCTCCCAAGGCGAGATCAAGCTGGCGCATGCACTGCAGCTATCCAATAAAGCAGAGTGTAATCGGCATAGGACCCTAGATACCTCCTCTTGGGCACCGGATGCCCGGGAGGAGGTATCTAGAATTTTATGCCCATTACAAAGAGTCACCCTCTAGCACCATTCAAGCAGCATAACCGAGAAGAGACCCTGCAGGAGACCCCCACCCATACTCAGCTGCCGTTCATGCAAGCCTTACCTGATATTTAGCATACTCAGCATGCAGTTTGTCCATCTCAGCCTTTGTACAGTCCAGCTGCTCTTGCTGCATCTGCCTAGCATTCAGCTCCTGCTGCAGCCGCTGCTTCAAAGCTGTCAACTGCTCCTGGAGCTGCTGCTGCTGAGTGGTTGCTGCTGTTGCTGCTGCACCTGCAGCCTCCAAGGCCTGCTGCAGCTCAGCATTGCTCCCTGCCTTATCTTCCCTCAACCCCTCCAGCTGTTTTGTGGCTGCTTCAAGCTGCTGCTGCAGCTTCTGGTACTCTGCTGAGGCTGCATCTGCATCCTCTGACTGCTGCTGCTGTGCCTGCCTGACCTGATCAAGCTCTGATACTACACTGGACACTTGGACCTGCCCGGCTTGCACTTCAACCAATGCTGCTGCCAAGCGCTGCTGCAACAACTCTATAACCAACTTCTGCTGTAGCCACGCCTTGATCAGGCCTGTGGCCTCCACTATGACAGCTTGCAGGGCGGACATGTGCTGCAGGGCAGCATCAGCTGTTGATGGCATGTCAGTTAAACCAACGAAAAACCCCAAGCGGCCATCTGCTGTTGTATCCTGCTGTCCTTGCTGTTCTTCTTGTCCTTGGTTTTGCCCAGGGTTTTGCTCGCCCCCAGCCTGGGTCTTGTTATGCTGGGAGCTGGGCCCGTTTGGGTCCTGGCAGCAGTTCACCTTTCCTTTGGACAGGAATGAAGCGTTGTCTTCTGCACCATCCTCTCTAGGAAACGCCCCACTCAGATCTGCTGCAGCACCACCAGCAGCATCAACTGCTGTCTGCTCTGCTACATCTTCTCTTCCTTCAGCCTCTGTCAGCAGAGCTGCATTAGCACGTACACTGCGTGCCGCTGCAATGCCAGCAGCAGTAGGAACACCCCCTGAGAGGCTCCAATCATCTGCTGCTCCTCCACAGCTGCTCAAGGGGCCAAGACGAGCCATGTAAGCCCCACTCATGCTGCTGCTGTTGTTGTTGGCTGAACTGAGATTGTGTGAGGGAAACAACAGTGACAGCCTGCCCGCTGGGCTAGATGAGGCCCTTGCATTCGACACTTGCAGGAAAGAGATCTGCAGATGCATAACAGAACAAAAAGGCAACAATGCAGTTTATAACAGCTAGACATAGCAGGCACTGTCACTGCATTCCTCTTCTGCAGATTCCTTGACAACACCAGCTAGTGCATCTGTAAGAACAGCTGCTAGTTGATGCTAGGCGTGGAGTTGCACATGCACACCTTGCCAGCAGGCGAGCTCTCCATGCTGCTCTTATCCACTGAAGCAGACTCTTCACTGTGTGACGCATCCACACTTGACCGCTGCACAATGGCCTGGGCATCAGTAGCTTCATCACCATCTGCTGTGTCTGCAAGGGTGGCTGCAGAACCAACAACGGGATGCTGCGCCGCAGCAGCCGGGCGTTCTACATTCAAGCCCACATCAACTGCTGTTGCAGGCACAGCGCACTTGCTGCTGCAGCCAGCAGCAGCTGCGGCTGTCTTGCGGGTTCTACCACTGTCCAAATCACCCATCTGACTGTCCTTGCTACTGCTGAAACTGCTGTCTGTGCAGTCTATTGTTATCACAATGCCCTGGCCCTCTAAAACCCGAGCCAATTTCTCTGCATCATTGCCTGCTGCAACTGCTTGCTCAGCCAATTGCTCAATATCCTGCAGGACTGCTGCTGCATCGCCAGCAGCAGCAACACTTGGATCAAGGGCCGATGACAGGCGATTGCACAGCAGCTGCAGGCGCCCAGATCGGTTGACAGCAGACTCTTCTGCTCCTGCAGCTGCAGTTGAGGCACCTGAGATGCTGGTGGTGCTGCTGTCGCTGCGGTCCCAACGAGCTGCTTGCATCGACTTCACCATGTGGACAGCCGACCCAACAAGGCCTTGCCATGCTGTCAACAGTGACGACTGAAGTGCTGAAGGCACAGCCTCAAGATCTGAATCATCTTCCTCGTTGAACCCAGCAGCAGATCCTGCAAAAGGCAAGCATATGCTTCAGCTCGTAAGTGACGATCACAGACTGTACTAGCCAAAAGCTAGGCCAAAGGGTAGGCCAGAAGCAATGGCTTTTCACATAAGTATACATAAAAGGGCTACAGTGCATGTACTGCTCCTCAAGAGCAGGAGATGAAACCACTGCTGTAGAAGACCCTACCGCCAGGGGGGCCAGTATAGACATCTGTTTGGTTCTGTGCGGCCAGGTTTGCCAGCATGCTGCGGCGAGCGCCGCCCATCCTCACCAACGCCTGTGACGGCAACAAGACATGGCTGTTCATGGGCTAGGCTGTAATGGGACCGGCAGGCCACCAGGCATCAACCAATTTTGGCATCAGCAGCATGGCACACCTAACCAAACTGCTGTTATATCACTTGGCTGTGGATTTGGCACGGTCTTTGAGGCAGCAGCTTCCAGGTTCGCCCACATGGAGCACATATAAACAGCAGCTGACATTTATCTACTCAACAGAGGGTGGTGCCACTCACTGCCAAGGCATAGTGTGCCACTCTGTGTGTATGATGATGCATGTGCAGCTGATGCGCCAGTGATATTCAATGCCACCAGTGTGCATGCAGTGCAGCCTTGAAGGTGGCAGTACCTTCCGAGTGTGTGCAAACAACTGAACAAGTGGTTGGTAGAATCAAATACACCGAGAGACTACAAGATTCAGACACACCGAGAAAGCAAAATCTTCCTATGCATGGGTACTGATTAACCCACTGTGTTCATGCCCTTTGGCCTTGAGCACCTGTACCATCTTGCCAGTTGTGCGCAGAGAGCGCCGTCTGGGACAGTGAAAGTATCCATGCGCACATAACAACCCTCTCGCACACATAGCTCAGCATGTTAGCTAACAGCAATAGAGTGCATTTGGAACCCTGCGCATATGCAGAATACAGTACAAACCTGCAGTGCTTTCAGAGCTGCTTTCTTCCTGCGCATTAGCTCCTTCCTGCGCCTTCTGAGCAATTCTCTGAAGTAATTGTCCAGAGGATGCTCGTCCATAGACACGCCTGTCTCGTTAGTCCTGCAAGATACCAGGAGATTTTCCATTACTCTTTGAAGCTTGTTGTCACAGCAACCGTTTTTTTCCCAACACCATGAACCACTCATGCTCTCCTGCACGCAGCAGAGCCTGCAGGAAATCCTGCTGTGCAGGACACCAGGAGCTCGGGTTGAAAGAAGCCTCTTCTTATACAGTACTGTGCTGACGCAGCCACAGCAGCAACAGCAGCAGCACCTGCCATGCAGTGAGGCCTACCTGTACTTGACTTGTGGGCCATTCCCTGACCCTTCAACAATCTGTTCCTCCCAACCCGGCGGCAGTAGAGCAGAGAGTGCCATCTCAGCCACCTGCCAGAGGTAACTGTCCTCACCCTCTTTGATCTTCAGGTACAGGCCCATCTGCTTCACCTGCATGTATCCACAACTATAGAAGTTCAGCCATGCCATGTTTGCAAGCTT
Source organism: Coelastrella sp. MACC-549 (assembly GCA_018290735.1). Taxonomy (NCBI): domain Eukaryota; kingdom Viridiplantae; phylum Chlorophyta; class Chlorophyceae; order Sphaeropleales; family Scenedesmaceae; genus Coelastrella; species Coelastrella sp. MACC-549. Next base: position 29,439 of record JABEVS010000222.1, on the reverse strand, counting down.
GTGAACAAAATTTGGCCAAAGTCAACACGGTTAGGTAGGTGTAGACACCTGCTCATCTAGCCAACAGCTTCTAGTACACTCTCAGGAGAGTCCAGCAGCAACTCAGCAAGCTGCAACGCTGCATGAGGGCATATTCAACCTTACCTCGTCTGCTGTGGGCGGCCTGTCGGCAGCAAGCTGCTTCAATCGTGCATACCCGCCCCTGTCCATGAACATGGCGCCGATGTAGTAGTCATACACCGGGTGCTTGTCATGCGGCTTGCCTTGCTTGTCAGTGAACACCCTGCATGCAACAGTTGCTGCATGTTGATATACTGCAATCTGCTAGTTCCACTGCATAGATGTGCTGCCTCCAACATGAGCTGGTAGGTGGCTGAAAGCCATCTGGTGGATGCTGGGGTTCTGAGTTGGACACTGCTTTTGGCCATGGATGGCTGGAGCACAGCTGAACAAGCTTTTGGCAGGATGAGATCTAGATGCAAGTGTGTTCAACTGTATTTAAATGACTGTATGTGCTGTGATCTGAATGCAAGCTCATTTGCTGTGTATGTGAGGAGCACTTCTGTCATAGCTGCTGAGCAATGGCAGTGAAGTCGTGCTGCTTGCTGTGTGGTTTTTAACAGCTGTAAGGCTTCTGAACAGCTGCCGATGGTTGTAACTTGCTGATCTGGTCGATTAAATTTAAAAATCTAGATCTCCAATGGCTCATATTCACGGCTCCACAGACCATATAGCTGGCAATGCACATGTTGCATAATGCGGTGTATGCAAGCATCTGCAGTTCTTTAGGTAACGGAAGCATTCTAATCCTAATCGCCAGGTAGCTGAGCATCCTCAGCCTACCATCTGTTTTCTGCTGCTATAAACAGCGAGCTCCAGCCTCTGGGCAGTGACTCAGGCCGCAGCATGTCATCAACAAGTTTCATAAATCTGGCATTGGCCTGCAGACAGCGCATTGCAGTTTGGCCCAGATTATTCCCAGCACTTCGGTGGACACTATGGAGCTCATAGGACCGATGGGGTTCCATTCAATACGGATTAAACGAGCTAAATACCATTACATGTGCACAGCTGTGGTAAGCGCTTGGGGCAGGGTTGTGTTGGGCTTGCACCACTTGCTGCAATGCTAGCAGGCACCCGATCATAATGTATGAAGACCAAGTAACAGCACTCGCGTCAAGTTGTGGCTGTCTATACTATACGCTGTCTGCACCGCTAAGATGCCCTAGCATGCTGAAGTTGCGCTCAAGAGCACGTGGCAGTATGCTGCACTGTACTGCAAAGTGTCATGGTGCGACGCTCGGACCCACCAGGTCCACATTCAACTGCTTGACTGCTGCTTGCACTTCAGGCGAGGTTAATGGGTATCCCCCAGCGCAGGACAGGGGAGCAACAGCTGATTCTGTCGCCATCCTTGCAGGTCCTCGTGCAGAGGGACCTGCCTCCTCCGGGGCCTTTGCAAGATTAAGCCAGCATAATTAATAGTATGTATATCGTGCTGAGAAGCACCATGGCTGTGGTGAGCACCAACTAGGACTCGGTCTCACATGTGGGCGATATAAAAATATACAAGTAGGAATGTAGTCTCTGCGACGCTAGGAGGCTGAGTTTATAACCCTCAGTGGACTGGTTAAAGAAGTCTGCCCGCTATGGCGTGCCCAGTTGCTCTACTGACTGTCACTTGCGTAGGCTGTAGTGGCCAAGCAGGCCTGGTGTTGTCTTTGAGGCGGTTGTATGCCGCTGCTTGAACTGTGAATTGAAGTCAGTGCGGATGTGATCAACGCTCTCATGAGTTGGTTCTGAAGCAGGCACCGTACCTCAGGAACTACAGGCCTTCATTAATGCCATTGCCCCTCCGAGTAATGGCATTAAATGCCAATGTAGACACTTGATAAGCAGCACAGCTGAGAAACCTGATTTTCTTGGACAAGTTCCAACCGTTGCTCCAAGTTGGCTGCACTTCAAGCTCTACCTTAGTGCCAAGCTTTGGCTGCACACAGTGCCATACGTGGCTGTCGGTACGGCACTGAATGCTGCTGAAGCTTGCAGAGCCTGGAGTCTACTAGACTCCACTAAGGATATTAGTGGCCTAGCAGGCCGTTATAGTCTTGTTGGTTGCAAGCAGCCTTGTTATTTGACCTGTACCGTACATGACGCAACTGAACATCTCCAAGGCGCCAGAGGCTACAACACTCGGCGGATGTGAGAGTAGAGCAGCTTCAAAGGTTATGTGGCTCTGGCGTATGCTTGGGGACATGATGTGAAGTATTTCAGCTCATGCAACAACGACTTGTATTGAATATGCAACAGCAAATGCTGATCATGCTGTCCAAGGTGCCGCCTCCTGTAGATGAGATGCCCCTACTGGTCACTGATAGTGACTTTAAACCCTTCGTCTTCAGTCTTCACTACTAACAACAAGTATCACACCAGGGTCGGCATCTTCTGGGACGCATAGGGGGTGACGGCCCTGCGCTGAATGCCGGATACTATCCGGCTAGTAGCAGGGCCAACAGCAGACCCAGCGGCAGCTGCACAGTTGCTGACCCTCCAGCTAAAGCCTACTCCTCCAAAAGCTTTGAAGCAACATGGCATCCCATGTAGGTCCACCCCAGCATGTTGTGTCCAATCTGGGCACACAAGCACTGCTGGCTTCACTGGGAGCTCTTAAAAATGCATTTCGAATTTCAAGCAGAAGAGAAGTTGATGCCAACTCCACGCACCTGCATCCTGCAGTACACCAAGATAGATCATTATGTAGATGTGTATGCTTTTGGCATGTGGTGCTAATGGTTAAAGAGTCTCATAAGCTACACGCATGTGGAATTGATGCCTGGGATGCCTGTGATGCTCTGAGACTAAGCCCAGTGTATAGCAGCAAGATTACTTGCCAAGCAGCTAACAGAGCCTACCCACCAGCTAACTGGTGAAGCGCCTGAGCACCACTAGTAGCTCAGCTGTCATAGATGTTCTCATGGCTTTCAGTGCTATGTCAACTGTCCTTTCACATGCACTGAAGGGTTGCCAACTGAAGTGCTGATGTTGGTGTCAATATTGTACATAACAGCTACTGTTTGCTGACCTCTACCAGGTGTAAATGACAGCAACTTGCCTCGATTGCTGCTGATAGGCAGAAACTTCTCTACCAAGCAGTTTTAACAGCGATACTGCTGGGAACTTGCAACCTTGAGCTCACTTGAGGCTGGGCAGCCTTACCAGCATCATGTTGCAACACATGAAAGACATATAGTCTGCAAAGAATGGGAAATCTATTCTGCAGAAGGTATTGTAAAGCGCACCTGCCTAGCATGGTGCAACTGTTCCTGCAGTTGCTGCAACCGCCAGTGTGCTTGTGTCTTAGCCAGTAGATTCAAAATTAGTACTACCTCATTGCATGTCATCGCTGTTGGTACCGTGCACAGCTGGACACCAGGTTTCCAGGTGCGCCTGCTGCCGTTGCAGTGGTACAAGGCCTCTGCACTGGGGACATTGCCAGTACGAACCATCCTGCAGGGCTAGGCTTGCTAGATCACCTCTGCCGGTCTCCTACAATGGCACCAACAGAGCAGAACACCAGATGGTGGCAAATATAGCAAGTGTTTACCCTCTGACTAATTGTTGTGTGCCTTATGAATGGGGACAGGACGGGCTACTGCTTACTACACAGCACCATATGTATACTTGATCACAGGGGACATAACAGTTGTGTTGCACACTGCATCAGACCCCTGTGGGGTGCTTGCAGCTCGTTTGCATGACAGCTATAGTGAAAAGCAGGCACTCAATGTGCCTGGCTGGCAGGTGTCTGCACACACATCGTGGGATTCCTACACACTAAGCCAGGCTCGTTGCCTGGAGTCATCACAACCTGCATTCCACACATGTACTGGTGACAAAGTGCAGGCAGGATCAGCAACTACTTACATCCAGTATTGGTGTGCTGTGCACTTGAGGCGCATTCACACTAGGCACTGCTGGGCACTGCTGCTGTTCATGCTGTTCGTGAGCAAACTGAAGAGGTTGTTGCTGCTGCACCTGCTGCGCAAGATATGCCGACTGTTGGGGCGCTGGGGCAACTGCATGGGTGATTTGAAACTGCTGCCATGACTGCACTGGCTGCACTTGCTGCTGTTGCCAAGGTGCCTGCAGAAGCAGTGTGTGGGTGACATTGGTGGCATGTGAAGCGTGGCCTAGAAGCTTTGGGATTGTGCTTCAAGGGATAAAGTTAGGGAGGGGTCAGGGATGATGATAACGGTCGTGGGTTGACAGACAAAAAGGCTGGTGTAGAATGTCACAATCAGACAGAGGTAAAAGAGGTTATTAGTGGTGTTGGGCCACCACACTATTGCAGTCGTCCGTCCCAATCAGCTGTCTTGTTATCCTCTTGGCATGGTTCATGCTCAATGCAGCTAGCATTGTTGTAATAATCAAGACACACAGCACATCTAGCGCTTGTCTGAGTCTAGGCATACATGTTAACCATACAAGACAAGCTACCAGCCAGTGGGTGGGTCACTTCTGCCCACCTGCTGCTGTTCTGCTTGTATGGTGACATGAGACAGCAGAGCAGAGATTTCCTCAATGGGTGCGATGCGGTGTGCATGATACTGCTCAGCTGCGTTACGAAGCGTTGGTAGCACTGCATCGTCTCCGCGAATCAGTTGTAGAGCTTGAACAACATACTGGCACAGCAGCAATGCAGTCTAGTCAGTTGCAGCGGTGGGTCGGCTTGATTTTGTCTTCAAGGAAGAAGCAGCTGCCATAGAAGCTGCACATACCTGAAGGGCTGATGATGCGTCGCAGGCGTTGATGGCACTGCGGGCCTGGCCCAAGAGTTGCTTTATGGTGTCGTCAGTTGAGTGTAGACCGTTATCAAGGTCCATGCGCGCTGACACACCTTCACAGGCGAATGAACGAAGATCACAATACTATTAAAGACTGCCACCACTTGCTAGGTGCTTGACGCAAGATCAACGCCTCGTTGGGAACGCCTTGTTCTGCACAGTACACTCGCTGTATACCTTACGACTGGGCTATAGACACGAGTGCCTCGCTCCAGCAGTGATTGTCTTGCAGGAAATTGCATGTCATGGTAGTAGGAAGCAACTTCAAATCATGCAGCTGTCAGTACAGACGTGTCACACTGACTGCCCTCTACTACTAAACTGCTGAGAGGAACACCCCCATAGAACAAAGATTGCATACCATCAGAATTAAAAATTTCATTAGCACTTGCTGATCATCACAGCGTACCGAGTTCAGCAACGCAGCTGTGCATTGAGCGTGTTTGTGTCTGTCAGCTGATAAGGTGCGATAACGCTGTATAATGGACTGCCAATGCAGCAGTGTAGTTGAACAGTGGCATTCGTGATCTCTCTGACAATCGAAGGCGTTGCGAGCAGCGCTGCCTCGATAGAGCCGCCTGCTCGACATACAACTGGACACATTTGAGCCTACATTACCTGTTGACGTTTGCCACAGCAGCAGAAGACTGTCCGCACAGGCAGTGCATGCGAATTACAGTGCAGTACCTGGGACCCCTTCGCAGTTTGACCCTACTCGTGTTCCTACTACTAGCAGCGGCATCCGCAGCACCAAAAGCGATGACGTCTATGCTACCATATGATCCAGTCAGCCTAGGGGCTCCCCTTGACAAGGCCTTGGCAGGAGTAGACAGCAAATTGGTAAGCTCACCGGACAGAGGTCTAGAAATCAATCTCGTCAGTCACCTCAACACATCCCTACCGATCCATGAATACTATATACTGCACCAATCACAGTGCAGTTAGCAGCACAGTGCGAAACATTTCTGATGCCTGGAGGACTGCAAGCAAAGCATCATTCACTTGCAAGCGCTTGTGTCGCCACTTCTGGGCTCGTCTTTACAGCGGCACAATGGCAATGCCCCAGGTGCACAGCTGCATTACATCAAGGCGATGTGATGCCCCTCCTATCATCCCCACTTCAGACATTTGACCATCTGTGCTCCTCCATGTAGTTCCTGCAACTGTTGCAACGATCACAGATGACAGATATTGTCCACTTGTGCCCGCAGGCGAGTGTCATTCTTTGCATAGCAGAAGCAGTCGCAGACATATCAGTGGCCCTGCGCACCACAGACTTTGATCAGGAGCATGCTGGCAGCACAAACAGCTTTGGTGATGATCAGCTGCAGGTGTGGCTGCTAGGTGCCTGTTGTGCCTCCCTGCCCTCCCCTCTTCCATTAACAGCATATAAAGTCCCAGCACAAGTCAGCAGCAAGCTACGGCCGCTTGAACCGATCCACAAGAGCCATTAGCAGCAACACCAGCAATGCCAGCATGCAGCAGCCTCTATGTACAGTTGCGGGTCGTCAGCAGCAGCTGCACATGATTATGTCCACCACAGCAGCAGTGCTACTGCTGTATATTTCAGGCCCAGGGCCCAGTGTGATTGTATTGTAAACTGCATCTCACCAGCCGCCGCTGCAAGCTACCTGTCCAGCCAGGCTTCAACAGCAGTATGCAGGAGCAGACTGCAACAATAGTGTTGCTAGTGGATATCTATGCGGGCAAGAAAAGGACATTGTCAGCATGTCAGTCTGAATAAAAAGCTTAAAATAAATAAGAAAGAAATGTTGACATTATTAATTTGTGGTCACTGGTATTCGTCACAGGCGGACCTTCATGCAGATGAGCTGATCTTCAAGCGCCTGCGCAGCTGTCCTGCAGTGGAGTCGGCCAGCAGCGAGGAGCAATCAGACATTCTACCAATGGGCGGCCAAGGGTACACGGTGAGTACACTATCACAGCTTCATACTGGCTTGCCGAGGTTTGTCAGAGCATCGCCTCCTCTGCTGCTGCAGCCGCCAGCGCGCTGCTAAGCTGCTGTGCAGCCGCCATTGTGCTGCTAAGCTGCGGCGCGCTTTCACCAGACATGGCTCATGCTGCTTGCGCTGCGCTGCAGACGGGCTGCCATTCAGCAACAGCTTATTCTGACGTTGCTCCTATGCAACCGCCCAGACTGTGTGCTTTCTGCTGCTGCGCCAGGTTGCCTTTGACCCTCTTGATGGAAGCAGCATCTTCAATGCCAACTTTGCTGTAGGCAGTATATTTGGGGTTTGGCCAGGGAGCACTCCCCTTGGTCAAACAGGCAGACAGCAAGTGGCAGCAGCATACTCAGTCTATGGGCCTAGGACCTTACTGGTCATAGCTGTGCCAGCTGACAATGGCGGTTTGACTGCTGAAGCACCAGCAGGAGCAGCAGAATGCAGGGGCAATGGGCACCAAAGCAGCCAGCAGCAATGCACAGCAGCACCAGCAGCGGCAGCAAGCCAACTGCAGCAGCAGCAGGAGAGTCCTGCTGATGTCTTTGATGTCTTGGAGTTTGTTTTGACTGAACACCAGTGGCAGCTGAAGAAGATCCACTTGAAGCTTGCTGGAAAAAACAATGTAGCACCTGCCAACATCAGAGCAGCAGCAGGCAACGCAGCATACCAGGAGCTATTGAATAAGTGGATCACCAACGGCTGCAAGTTGCGTTATTCTGGTGGAATGGTGCCGGATGTGCATCATATTCTGGCCAAGGTAAACGAAAGTCACGGACTCTTATCATCACAACCTTGCATGCTTCCTGTCTGGTGACTACACCGCTGCTTGCCCCACTGTACTTGCATTGCATGAAAGGGTACAGCTACCTGCTGCTGCATGGTTGCTTCACAGTGAACTGGGTCTTGAGGTGATCAGTGTGATCAGCTGCACAACAAAACTGCCCGGTCAAGGTAGTTTGACCTTGTTGAGAGGTCGAATGATCAAGCCGGTAGCAAAAGATGACGTGGCCAAAAGCTCTGATCCCAGCAGGCAGCAGCCATGGTTACATCACCAGTGGCAGCTCATAAGTTGGCCAATGACAGCAGCAGAGGCTGCGATTGCGTGCTGCGAGCCACAAGCATGCACCCTACTGCCTGTGGTGCAGTGGTTGGACAAGCTGCAGCATGCCATAGACCCTCTTAAATTGCTGTGAGTACATGACAATCAGACAGCAAGCAGTTCCACCACATAATCAAACTGTTTTCTTGCAGGGGGGTGGTGTGTTCTGTAACCCAAAGTCTGCTGATGCCCCTGCAAAGCTGAGGTTGATGTATGAATGTGCACCATTGGCGCTGATAGTTGAGGTGAGGGCTTTTTTTAGCCTACTGGCTTTGTTGTAAAAGCACATAAGTAACAACTCTCCTCATCAGCTGGCCAGCCCTTGAAGGTTAGCAGGTGTCTAGCACAGAAGCTGCTCAGCAGCAGGCAGAGTGTCTCTGACTCTTGAAATTGGAATATATGCAGCTTCTTACTCCTTCTTCTTTTAACAACGATTATGGCAGCACTTTGCGTGTTTGACATGATGAAAGTGGGCAGGAACGTGCTTGTGCTGCTTGCTCTACAGGCTGCTGGCGGTGTTTCCCATGACGGGCAGGGTTCTATCCTGGACCTGAAGTTGAATGATACAGCCGGCAGAACCATAATAGCTCTCGGATCAAAAATGCAAGTGGAGCAGTGCCTTGAGGCCATGAGGGGCGGTTGAGCTTGTAGCGCATGGCACACATCAGTACTATACATCAGCAGCTAAGGTTATAGTGGCCACAGCACGGCAGTTTGAACATTTAATAAGAGAGACTTCAGGAGAGCTGTTGGGTTTGTCTGAGATGCCCAACGGATGATGACGCAGCCAGCATGCTCAGGTGCAGCAGCTTCTGTTTTGGCTGGCTCAGAAGTTGTAGGCTTATTTCTGGCAGCTGGAAGTGCTGCCTGATCAGCAGCCGCTGCTGATGAGGTGTTATTGTGTATCTATCTGTGTTTCACACCCATCAGGGCTTTGGCTCGCAGATTGTGATCATTTGCATATCAATTTGTGGGTGAGCAGGCATTGGGAACACACAGTCACAATGATGATGCTATCATGCGTAGTATACAGAAGTGTGCGTGATTGCCGCCTTTTTTTGCAACAATCGTTGTGTGCTGCACTAGCTCTTGTGCAACAGCGCAACCAGCATCTGCGTGGTCCAAGCATCGCATGATTTTCCCAGTTATTGGTAGGGCAGCTATATGTATATAGCTACACAGAAACTATCTGAACCTGCCCTGTTGATGCTGCCCTGTTGGGCGTTTTTATTGGAAGCAGTCATGCGAAAGTAATGTGATCACAGGCAGGCTCATGAGCCGTATGTACACTTAGTCTGAATACATTCGGATAATCTAGGTGTCTCCTGTTGCTCAGTCCTGACCGAAACTTGCAGGCGTACATCCCTCATATGCTTGCTATCTGTCTCATCTCCAGCATGCTTGCGCAAGTCATCTGCTGATCAGACAAGGACAGTGTCGTTAGTCGCTCAAACCCTGCTCAGGTGGAGTTGCGCCACAGCTGTGCTTTTACAGCAGTTGGCTACCGGTTCTACCAATCCAGTCAATAGATTATACTCACCGTACGCGTGAAAAGCTGCTCAGCTTCTCAGCGCACCGCACTTGACCATTTAAGCCTGAATAGCAGGTAGCCAGCATGTGGTCGCATATGTCAGCTTCCAGTATTTTGCATATCGATGTAGAGGTCTGACCAGGAGCGAAGCGCTCAAGCGCTGACCGCACCCCAGGTCCCCGAAATAGCCAGCTGCAGCTGCAGGTCCGTCAGGTCCCCAGCAAGGATATAGCAAGGCTTATACGTGCTCCATATGCTAAAATAGGGATTCAATCAATGATAATGTTCTAATCCGTAGAACTGCGACCAAGGTGGCAGGCAGGAACCAGCATATCGCAGAACCAGCACTCCGAGTTTTTCTACCGCTGCACGCCCAATGCTGTGAATTTCTCAGTATCTCAGCATATTATGAGTTCTCTGCTTGCAGAAGTGAGCAGGGGATGACTCCATCAAGTTCCGAGTGAACAGCCTGCAACTATTTCTGTTGCTAGTCTGCTGCAGGTAAAATTCTCAATAGCCTCAAGCGCTGCGCTGCGGAGACATGAAGCACTTCAAGCCCTGCATCAACGTTCTGCTGGCAATGTTTTTAGTGACAGCAGCAGCAGTGCTGCCGGGTGCTTCAGCACGGCCAAGGCAATTGCTGACATCGGCACTTGAAGTCAGCATAGAAGACTTGAAGGCTTACATCAAGACATATTATGATGACAGTAGCGACAGTGGCCTCAACGTGTTGCCAAAGGGTGCAGTACTTGGTGCCTTTACCAGCGCACCCTCTTTAGACTTAAATGGCGCACAGGCAGCTTCAACAGTTGTAGGTCTTGCAGGACCTGCCAGTGACTGGACAATATTCGCCAGTCGTGTTGCAGCTTCCCCTGGGCTTCCTTTGCCAGCTCAGCCTATTGGGGGTTATGACCAGCCTGACGATGACAACCTACACATTCCCAAAAGCATCCTCAATGGGCGTGATCCAGCGCTTTCAGATATTTCAAAGGAGCCCACAGCTACTTCCAATGGCACTGCTGGCAGCCTGGCCATGCAGCATTGGCCTGATGGTAAGTCAGCAGCAACCGCAACCACCCTGTTGCCTTGTGGTGCCAATGGCAGTAGCAGCCCGTGCATGTCACACGAGGAGCTGGACTTTTCTGTGGACAACTTGTCACAAGAGATGCTGGCAGGTTTGAATGGACTGCCAGTGACAACCCTTCAAAGGACACGTTATCCCTCGACAAAATCAGAGGACATTGAAAGTCTTCCTGATGTACACCCTGAAGGTCCAGTGACAGTACCTGAGGCAGCTCCGGGCACTTTGAGGGTGGTGATGCCCAAGGAAGATGAGCCTGAGTTAAGCATAATAGAATATTCAAGCAGTCCTGCAAGTCAGAGTCCAAAGTCAGCTGAGTTGGCAGCGACTCAGTTGCGCCGGTTGCTGGATGCTGAGAGCATCTTCATGGAAGGTCCAGTACTTGATGATTATGACCATTACGTGCATTACGATGACAACAAAAGGGTGCAGGATACTGCAGCGCCTGACCTGAAAGTACAGGGCCCTGATGGCAATGATCTGGCTGACACATTGCCGTGGCCCCTGTAGAAGCATCATGCCATATTGGCGGGCAGGTAATTCATATACTATCATACATTGAATGTGCTGGCCTGAGCCTCAGCTGCCAGCTCAGTGAGCACTGCACTGGTGCCGTAGCGTATAGTACACTTGTAAACATGTCACATCATCTCGCAGACTGTGCATGGAAAACAAACGGGCCCGGGAACAAGGGCAGTGACTTACTTCAGAAAGTAATATACAACTATATTGGGCTTATGTTGGGTTTTGCGTATGCCGCAACACCTACCACTAATCAGAAGTAGGTGCGGTGTTGTATTGGTGTGATTGTTAAGTCGCTCTGGATTGCGAACTTCCAAGCATGCATCACATCATCATGCAAACCAAATATTGCTCACCACAGCGCAGTGCTCTCCTAGCTCTGCCAGACAAACTGACTTTCTGAACTCATCAGGATCCTCTGTCAGCTCCTTCCATCAATGGAAGGGATATCCCTGCAAAAAAGTGGTTTCAGCGAGTTCTGTTATAGGCGCATGTGTCATACATTGCAACACTTATGGAATTATAGCACATATATAACGTTATATCTAGGTTAACATAGAAAAGGAGAGTGTCAGCACGAAGATGCACTGGCTGCAGTTGTAAGGTGTGGATTTAAACCAACTTTTGGCTGAAGCTTTGGCGTCATATCGTGTCTCCTGGTCGACAACACATCCATGTTTTTTTTGTGCTGCTGCTTGTTTGAGGGTACAACTCCTGATATGATTCGACACCACCCTGCATAGCAGCTAACACCTTGCACTCCAAGTCAGGTGGGTGTTCATCTGTATCATCCACCCCTGCACAAACGTCCTGTGCGGCTGTCTTCACATCATTGTACAGAGACACACTGCCATCTGTCATGTTGTTGACAGAAACCCCTTCCCAAAGTGCCGCCCCAAGCTTCACCAGAATTCTGTGCTTTTTCCACCTTCTCCTTCACTGTCTGCTTCAAACGTTCCTGCAACATCAAGTGTCATGTAGTGTTGGTGTGATTCTGATAGTTGCCTTTGTGTTCACTACAAAAGATGAGAACACGAAAAACGCAGTGCTATGTGATCATTATCACAAGACAGCCCAGAAAAATGGGCAGTTTTTGACACATGACGGTCCGAAGGGCCAGAAACTTTCAGTTAGGACGGCCTGGAATAATCAGACTTTGCATCTTGGACAGGCCCTGAAAATGTTGCATTATGCTCTTGGGACACAACCAAAAAATGTGTCCCAGTTCACTTGCACTGCCATCCAAGGCAGTCAGACAACATCAAGGTGAACTGGTTCATCAGTTATAACTAATTATCAACTATCTGTTGATAAGGCATTGCCTTGAGGGTACTGTACTAGTCAATACACTAGTGATGTAATGAACAACTCAAACACGGGTGTAATAGTGGCTCAGCCAGAAACTGGCCCCATCATTGCATTCCAAAACCCGCCCAACTTGCCCAATTTGAAAAAGAGGCGAAAAGGTACCCAAAACAAGCACTCCTGTGCTAGCCTAGCAACTGAGTTCTGACGGGAGATTTATGATATTATGGCATTGGACGACCTCAGAAATTGGACATCTTACTATCAGAACCGGCACTGGTAAATGCGTAAATACTGCCAAAGAGCAGGCCAAAAATATTCAACTGTGTCCCAACATCAAGTAGCACCACCATATGTCTAATTTCATATCATTCAGTACGGCCTGTGCGGTAGCCTACCTACATGTATGTTGCCTATAACTCACCGGGCAAGCCTTAAGCTTGTGCTCTTTTGCAGTCTGAATGCGTATGGTCCAGTCATCACCAAAGACATCCAGTTCCTCGCCAGCTCTCACCACCTCACAGATGTCAGCACAATCCGTGATTGCCTTGTACTGTTCACAAGCTGCGTAGCCGTTGTGAATGCCATAGTGCCAATCAGTGATTCATCATGCACCAGCAGAGCGCTCTGGTCCTTCAAGGATCATGATCACTGATAATTGATCAGGGACCATATACAGACCAGCTGATGTTGCAGGCGTCAGCCTTGCTTCTTCAGCAAGGCTGGAGTAGTTGTTTCACAGCAGGCCCAGCCGGGGGTCCAGGGCATGTCCAGGAGTGACAACACTAGTGCAGCCTAGCAGTACTGCCTGAGCAGCAATTGCTTGCCAGCCGCAGGCTGCGGGACCCGGGGTTGATAAACGATCGCAATGGGACCCTCACAACTCACAATAGTCGAACAAATTGGGTATTATGCGCCGCAATATGAGTGATTCTGGAACCGCTCTAACAAACAACGTTTGCGAAAGTGAAGTTCACCTGGCTCAGCCTTGTAGGGAGTCCCCTCAACCTGGCCTGAGAGGATACTACTAGTATCGTACCACGTACCAAGTTGTAAGAGCTTCATATTCTCTTCTGCATTCGTCCCATGACTCCTGACGGCTTGGTGTATTTCTAAGTGCAGTGTCACATTTGTTACCATGTCACAATGACACTTATTACGAGTATTAATGATTAGCGAACGTCGCCCAGCGCTATTAACTAGTATTGTGGGATTTGCGGTGCTGTTACAGCTCTCTGCAGTGCACGCATGTTGTGCGCACAGCTTGGTACAGAATAAAAGCGAGTGCCCTATCAGGTTATAACGGCATCTGCGTTACTGCCCTTTTCCACCGACGCAACTAACACTCAGTTGATCAGGTCTACCTAAGGCCCCACCAGGAGCAAGTAAGCTTCGCTTACCTGACTACCCTAGTGCAGGTACCGCACTGAGTCGCTGTGGCTACTCAGGTGTGCTGTCTCGTCTCTCGAAGCTGCAAGGCTTGCTGCAGCGCTTCATGTTACGCATTATTTGCTGAAACCGCATCTCGGTTGCCTACTGGGCTGGGCAAACCACCCGTACGGTTGCGGGTGCAGCGCTGAGTAGTGACCTTCCTACAGCTGGATCCAGCTCCGGATCGATCCGGATCCAACTCCGGAGTTCAACCAAGTTCGTGGTAATTATCATTTATCATTTATGATCTCTGATGTATGTCTCCATGGCAGCCTACTGTTCTTGATACTAGTGAAGCATCATTGCAGGCAACAGCCAGCTTCCTGCTGGTCAGTTCACTAAGCAGAGTGCTTGTCTCTCTAGTATATACTATTTATAGAATGAGCAGACGCAAACTCTTGGCCCAAGTGTACACGGTGTTCAATTTTGATACTGCTCTGCATTCAATGCTTGCGTGGCATGCAACTACTGACGTATCATCAACTCAGTGCATTGGCCACTTACCACTGGTACCATCAATGATCATGACCAGCCTGGTGGTACCGTACCATGCAGTGCAGCCTGCCGTTTGCATATTGTCTGCTACTAGTGTGGCACAGTACCGTAGGCTGGCAAATACTGGGTAGCAAACTCATTAGCATCTTGTATACCTGCTGAACTTCTCCAGTAGTCTGTAATAGGTGAATCAAAATCATCAACTGGCAACATGTTGGCGATCATCCTGTGACTGATGCTGCACCATCCTGCAGGAGACAATGGAACATCCAGTACTGACTGTTCTTGGTGGGACGGCCCAGGATAGCCCAGTGGACAGCACTGTTATGACAGGTGAGCCAACAGGTGCACCACAGCCGTAATCACTCTCAGTATAACATCCGCCGGAGCAGTGCTGTTGCGGCAGAGTCTCTCAGAGGAGTCCCTCAGTAAGGCTCTACCAGAGGCCAGTGGCCCAGTCATCTTGGGCTCATACTCGCCGAGAACACTCTGACAAGTTCGTTTGGCTGCTCAGGGAGCATTAATGCCAATACTGGTTACCAATATTGGTTCATTTGCACTTTATGATACATCTCGAAAAGAAAGTAGGAACTCCTACTTGCTATAAGCTAGGCCCGCATGACTATTTGCCAGACTTGGAGTACTTTAGAAGTTCAGCACACTTGGAACTCTTAAGGTTAAGAGTGTGACACAAGATTGCACTTGGCACATGCACTGCACACTTGGCCTTTATTATCCTGGGCATTCTGACAGCTCAGCTCAGAGTCTGAGATAATGTAGCAGGCAGCCTGCTGTTATGATACAGACAGTCTGCTCAACCAGCGTAAGCCTCAGCAGGCTTCATTGCAAACAGCAGTCCATGCAAGTTGGCAAGTTGGTTGGTTGGTTGGTTGGTTGGTTGGTTGGTTGGTTGGTTGGTTGGTTGGTTGGTTGGTTGGTTGGTTGGTTGGTTGGTTGGTTGGTTGGTTGGTTGGTTGAACCAAAGGTGGACTTCAGCCACAGTGTCCTGCTTCTATGATCTTCAACTTACGACAGTGTCTCTCACCATCAGCATGCCATGCCCAGCACTGCTGCACGATGCCTTGCAGGCAAGACAGAGCCACTCCCAGCAAGCACTGGCACCACTGGCGTGCCATGCGGCAGTGCTGCAGGCATCATGTACCTGGACATACAACTGCAGTACCAGGACAAGCAGCTTCCGGCAACTCTGATGGTAATCCCAGGAAATGACGTGACCCTGAGACTGTCACAATCTCTAGTTACCAATTTGAATCTTCCCCTCACAGATGTCACGAGGACTCCTGAGACTTGCTCTGAATCTGATTCTGAGGGCACCAACAGCACTGGCACAATCCACACGCTGCAAAGGTGAGTACACTGTGCTGGCTGAGCCTGATGGGTGAGAGGCATGACATGGAGGCCTGTGCCTCTGTAAAAAGATGTTTGCCTCAGAGATTGTGCACCTGCAGCATGCACTTCTGAACAGTGTTCAGGCGCAGCCTGCAGACTGCTCCAGGCGCAGTCACTGGCTGACAGTCAAACATGGGCAGCCTGCTGATGTACACGATGCAAATGCCATATTGCCAATGATAGGGTGTTGGCTTCGGCCGGGCAAGCAGCAACCATTTCAAATATGATGCTCAACCGTTGACAGTGTCAGTGAGCGGCCCATGAAGCAGTAGTAGTGCTGTTCAGTGCCACTCAGAAGGATTCAGGGATACAACACTTCAAACTGCTGAGCCAAGTGCCATGGCTGTGGGCCTAGCAACAGCTGGCAGTGCCGACTCTGAATCAACCAACAGCGGTCACTGACCGGTCGCACCGGCTGATCAGAAGCTCAGCTGCCACTGAAAGATACGACCCCCCAGTGGGAAAGCCTTTCCGGGATTGTCTAAATTTCTTGAAATGTCTTCATTTTAAATTGAAATGAAGCTGTCAGACAGCCAGTGTAGCACTGCCAATCACCTTGCCAAGCCAGGCTGGTACTACTGGCCCAGTACCAGTTGGCAACAGGTGCCGTAATAGTATGGGCCGTACTAGAAGCTGCAGCGGCCATAAATGGCTGGTGTACATCATGTGTAGTACACAAGCCTTGAGCACAAGAGAATCTTGTTTGTTGTGCACAGGGGAGGTGTTCTAACAGCAGTGCTGTTGAATGGTGAAGGAGATGAAACGCTCAGCAATCCACACTTCACAAAATATGTTGAAATCTGGTCAGACTCTGATCTGGATAAACACGCAACTGGCACCAATCACCTGTTGGCCAGTGAAAGCAGCAGCAGCAGCAGCAGCAGCAGTGCCTTACAGATCAGGGTGTTGTCCAGCAAGTCAGCTATCCGAGTCGGCCCAGCAAGCCCAACGTATGATGCCATAGTAACAACCCATGCAGGCCTGACGCGGCTAAGCCTGTGCATGAATGCTGAAGCAGGGACATTGCGCCGCCAGGAGAAAAGTCCTCGCTTCCATAGGAGAGGGTTCAAGAGGATCAGTCACGGCAGGGTGCTGGCCTCCAGCACCTGATTCAGCGCTGGTGCTCCACCGGGTGCAGGAGTGAACTTCACTGAAGGCTTTCAATAGTCCGCAAGGCCTGAACATGGCAGATGACAGCGTCAATTCACTCAACTTAATTGTTTGAAACCACCTGAGTTGTGATGTTTAGCAAATCTTGCAAAGCGTGATCGATTGTTGTATTGGTATTTGGAGACACTCAATGTCAGATTGTTGAGTCTGTGCCCGGCACTGCTGCCAGCAGTCACTGGCAGAGCCTCTGAAAGTCGGACTTTCAGCAGGAACTCCGGACATAGTGAGGCCTCGAGGTTTTAGGCTGCGACCAGCTGCATGTGCATGTCCTGCGCTGTAAGATTACGGGCAACAATGCGTACATACAGTTGCTGTACATCTTGTAGGCACGTGCACACGTGTGCACGTGCACGTCGGCATGCCCACGCACACATGCGCATGTGGCAGTTGACCAACGTTGTACAACTGCCACCGCAGGCAGGTCCAACCGTCGGGCCTATGGTTGTCGACTGGCACTGCTAGCCCTAGGGCCGTATCAAGCCTGCAGAACGCTTAGTGCGCATTGGCCAATACCTGTCTCCCAGTCAGCTAATCAATTGCAAATACCTTGGAGGACCTCGATTGAGACGACACCTGCTCAATTGTGACTAAACAGCACCCACAGCCTTACGGTATCAAATACGTAATGCACAAATTGAACGTGTCGACATTTGTGCGAGTTGACCCGCAGTCCATGCTCAGGCGCAGTAGAACTGTCACAAGAAAGTGGGGTTTGCCGACATTGCTGGCCGTTTTGACTGCGTTATCATACGAACAACAAACACGTGCGATAGTACAAGGAACCTTGGATACAGGCAACACCTACGGCAAAGTATGTGCGCTCGTACAACAAGACAGTGGGACTGTTTACAGTGCCAGATGCTCTGCAGTCCTCATCAACCCTTCAATGCTACTTACTGCAGCTCACTGCGCAGGTTGGTTCTTATGTCTTGAGAGTTTTCGAGGTTTTGCATGCTCTGCAATATTTACTTAAGTTAAGACAGCAAAGATTGCTGCCGCGTTGACAGTGTCTGAATGTGGCCCTTGGCTACATGTAGCTGCATAGCTGCTGTACAGCAGTGACTCAGCTGTATCAAGCAGTGGCACTGCTTGGCAACCTTTCCTTGTAGTCTCCAATTTTTCAGCAGCTGATCTGCAGATACAGTATTGTCTGCATATGCTGCATACCGTGTGCATGGGCCATGGTGACCAGCATCTATCAAAGGCCCTTGTGGCACTGAACCTTGTGGCGCTGCAGCGACCAGCTGCCAGTGATGCATATACATGATACTCATGTCCATGCAGAGTGGCACGGGGACGGTCCTTGAATTGCAGTAGCGTACTGTGGTGCTGCTCTCAGAGCAGTCCCTTGTATTGCAGTACCCAGTATAGCTGCACAGGCTGTGTGTGCATGTGTTCTTCATCAACACCTGCTGCTGCTGCTGCTGCTGCTGCTGCTGCTGCTGCTGCTGCCGCCGCAGGCAAATTTGACTTTGTGAGCTGTGACAGCAGCGTTGCTGGGACTCCAAGGGTACTCAATGTGTCATCCTCGCAGCAACACCCAAGCTACAACGACCCTGTTCTCCCAGATGACAGAAAACAGGTGAGGTACCGGTCACTACAACTCCTGCATCTGCCAAAATACCCATCCAACATATTATTAAATAATTTGAGTTCTGATCCTGGATGAGCAGTGCTGAGCTCAGATCTGCGCTGGACAATTATAGAACCTTACTACAATAGCTCAACTCACCGAGTTACTCAGGCTGAGCTGGCAGTAATAGGGGCTGAGCTTGAGGCACTGGTCCCTAGCCACACCCAACATGCCATGTGTAGCAGCCGGCTGACTCAGCGGCATGCGTAGCAGCAGCGATCGCTTGCAAGTCCGAATTGAGGCTTGCCAGGATGGCCTCAGTTTTGCCAGAACTTCCAAAGTTCTGTAGTACAACCAGTTGTAGTGACACCCCAACTGAGTGACAGTGACAGCCGGCCCAGCAGCAGTACTGCTGTTACTCAGTAACTTGAAATTAACTCAGTGCATTGTCTGCCCTGCTGCTGATGGCTGCTGCAGGACCTGTTGTTGGTCAAACTGGTTGAAGGCTACTCACCGGGTAATGGGGTCGCCGCTTTGCCGCCTCAGCAGCTGCTCAATGACCTTGAGTATGATCGTGAGTACATACATTTCAAATAACATGCCGCATGTCAGCCTGTGATTGATCTGAACTCCAGTGGCACTGCCAGTGCCGTGCAGGTGACCGTCACGCCGTGACCCGGGGGCCCAATCACCCATTGTGACATTGCAGGATCATCTATGGCCCATACATGGCCATATCGAATGCCATACTGTAAGGGCCTTACCTTGACACTGCCAGTGGGCCTGAGGTGGGCCTGAGGTCCCTTCAGAACCGCAATAGACACTGCATCACGCAAACATGGCATTCATACCATACCATACCATACCATACCATACCATACCATACCATACCACACAACCTTGCCCCAGAGGGGCGCCCCGGACATCCATTTTTCAGACTTGAAGAAGCTAAAGGTTTTCACCCCAGCGGCGAGCTGTTGCCACCACATCCAAGCCATGACTACTGCCAGCAGTTGTGGCTTGATGTGGTGGCCGCAGCTCGCCGGGCATGGCATGCTATAGCAGTAGCTGCAGAAGTCCGACAAGGCTCTTTAAGGCTGAATAACGTCCCAATCTGCTTCTCACACTTTTCCTGGCAGGAGCTTTGGCGGCTGATGAGTCTTTCATTGTAGTGGGCTATGGGGCCACGCGCATTGTCACCAACCCTGATTCCCCAGAAGCACAGACGTCATCGAACAAGGACAGGTACGCCATCATGATCTCAGAGACATAAAGTTTGCGATCATACGGTATGATCAAGTAGACAGTGAGTATACAGCTGCCAGGAAGTCCTGGCAGTCCTGCCACTGGCCTGACTTCATCTGGGGTATGTTACAGTCAGCACAGCATTTTCAATACATCTATTTTGGACCCCATCATTGATGAACAAGTCTTGTTCAGATACTTTAGAACTTCTGGATTCTAGTCTAGCCATCTCATGCCATGAGCTGGTGAGATTGAATTTCAGAATCTCTAAAGTATGGCAACGGTTGCCACGGTGGGCCACCGTGTCATTTACTTCTAGTATACATATATAAGTTACCCATTAGCCATAGCAATCCTGCCATCGGCCCCGCACCCCATTTCAGAAGCGGACAACAACAATCCATGCTGAGCGGCTTTTACTTCTAGTGGTGGGGTCTACATGTGAAAGTCTCAAGTGCTAGCTCATGCTGTGACACCTTAGAGATTCACCTCCAGTAGACACAGACACAAGCTTTAACGACACACAACAGCAGAGACCTTGGCTCTCGGCATTGTATGGGAGGGGTTCTCGGGTGGTTTCCCCCTTCACAAATGAAATTGGATAATCATGCACTCCGCCTTGTACGAAGGTTGATTGAACTCACTGGGTAGATTTGAGGCGCGGGGCCGATGGCAGTAAATGCTATGGCTGCAAAGCACTGATTATTCTTATAACAACAGAGACCTTCCGCACGAGTTGAGTTCATATGTCATGCCTAGAACAACAGGGACGTATGGTCATGATTTCAGACCCACAACAACTGCACATGCATGGTGGGAAAGAAGAACAGCTAGGCCTGCAGGCTGCATGCACAAGGAAGGAAGGAAGGAAGGAAGGTTACCCTTTCCGGCCGCAAGGCCCTTGGGATAATATACTTGGTGGCTCAGCCACACTGACACACCAAGATTAGACCACCCTACGGGGACAAAGCGCCTTCAAGGCAGAAAAATCCACTCCGTGGGGGTGAGTGACATCAACACAAGACACATCAGCCGCTGACAGTGTCAGGGGCCATACAACAAAATGAGCAGCATATGGTGAAAACTACCTTGTGCTGCTGCTGCTGCTGCTGCCTACTGCTGTCACACCGTGGCATGTCTAACATCCAGCCACACCAGCCAGAATTTCCATCGCTTGCTGCCAATGCTCAATGCCCATGCTGTTCATACCGCGTCAGATACTGCTGCTGCCACCACTCCTATTGCTGCTGCTGCTGCTGCTATTTTTGACTGTCCCACATGTTATACGTGCACCCTGCAACACAGTATGTGCAACAGCAAAGGAGGTTTGATGTCATCCTGCACTTGCGGACCACCCAGTTGTCCCGAAGCAATGATCCTTGCGGACCACCCCGCAGGCCATGGCCCTGTGATCTGTTGCTGCTGCTGCCTTTGTGGTTTGAGCTCTGCTGGTTCTTGTGCCTGATCCTGCGCACGGCCCCCTGGTGCCTGCTCTTGCTGCTGGCCGCATTGAGTCTGCTGCTCCTTTTTCTGCCTGCTGCTGAGCGGCTGCTGTTGAGCACGTAGAGCTGCTTAGGGGGCTGCTGAAGCTCCTGCAGGGCCCGCGGCACAGCATCCTGCCCAGACGCCCAAGCCTCAGAGGCCCTCCCTGCAGCAGCACTGCTGGGAGCCCAAACATGTCCCAACGGCTGCTGCACAGGACCACAGTTGTCAGCTGGGATGTGGTGCGCTGGTAGAGCTGCTCTGCAAGCTGCAGGGAGTCCTTGGGGACCCTTTTCAAGCGGTTGAAGCTGGCACGTGAGTAGGACACCAGGCTGCCAGGTACTGGGGCATCTTCAACCAACACTTGCACCTCCCGCCGTGGTGGCAGCATGGCTCTATCAACTGCACCCAACACCGTGATGTTGCCCTTGAAGAGGCCCTGTGTCAGGTGTGGGTCGTGGCTATCAGTACATCAGTTGGGCCATCTCCAGCACCAATCGCTGGCCCACTGACAGCATACCAAGGTGCTACCAGCCTGTACACAGCCCTGGCAGATCCATTCATCATCTTCTGGGATGCTTGGGAACCCGAAGCATGCCAGGTGGAAGCCCTGCTGGCAGCTGTCACAGATCAGCATGGTCTCAGGGCTGGATTGCAAGCCACAAGCGATGCAGGCTGTCTCTGGGTCCATTGCAGGGCCTGCAGCTTCTGACATAATGTCAAAATGATTTTGACTGCATGGGCAGCAAGCAAGCTGCTTAGCAGCAGCAGTTGTGTACTGTCTTATGCTGTTTCAGTATTGTAGGGCGTTTCACTCGGTGACACTGACTCATTGCTTCAGGCTGATCTTGGGTAATGCCGCAGTTAGCTAGTGTTAAGGTGTCTACAACTAGCGTACGTTGCCCGGCCCTCGACCGCCTCGCTAACAAGAGTTGGCTCAGAGGGATGAGGCAAGAACTATTGCCATGCCTGCGTATTGCACTAATCTAGGCGAACTATAAATATTCGCCACACGCCAACGTTTCTGTGTCGTGCGACGGCCTGAGCCTTAGGCGGGTTGCCGCTAATTACATTAATGTAATTACACAATATTGTGTGCCACACGGCCAGTTTCCTTACATGAATTCTCACCAGAAGCTCTCTTGAACACGTTGTAAGTTCCCTCAGGATGTTGGACTCGTTTATCGTGGACAGCTCGCAGCGGAAAGAGTCAGGCAACGCTGGCCAGCAGCAACTTCGGCCTTTGCCATCAACCGTTCATGAACGTGATCACTAGCACTTAACTATCAATTTCAACATCAAATACTTGGCTAGCGTATGTTCGAGGGTTTTGTCTCGAGTCTTAATTATGATAGCCGTCATTAGCCTAAGGCTGAAAACGTGTTTTGGCCTGCAGCATATATGCATATATAGCAGAACTAATCTGGGCCAGCAGGCTGCCGCACTGTGACCTCAGTGTGGCCATGCTAGATAAACTGACTCAGCAGGTCTGCCTGACAATCTGCACCGTGTGCCATACAACAGGCTGCCGATATTGGCTGAGCCTAACTGAGGAAACTAGCCGAGTTCAGACTCTCAGAGTATAGTATAGTATGATCATATGATGCTATATGCATATTGGATATGTTGCACTGCAAACTGCAGGTACTATACAACGGCAGACTTCATGCAGCTGACCCCCGACCGTCTTGAGTTGAGTGTCTCATTGAGCAAAGGCACTGGAGGTTCAGTCTGCAACGGTAAGAGGATTGTCAGCATGTCATACAAAAGGCTTTGGCACCTGTCACAGGCTGATCACTGCGGCTGACTCAGCCAAAGCTTGGTCCAAAGTTCCCTGAGGGACCACATTAATAACTTATCATAAAAAGGCTTTTGCAGGCTGGCCTGGCAGCACAGCTGTTGGACAGCACATGACTGCCAAAACTGTAGCTAGACCTGCTGTCACATTGTGTTTTAGTAGTACGGTAGCACCTCATAATGTACAGTTGATTCAGTTGGCTGGCAGTGCCAGGCTAGGCTAGCTGAGCCCAACGGCCTGGTATCAGATCATTGGATTCATGATCTAGCTCAGCTTAGTAACCTATGATTGCAATCTGGTCTGCTGATTAGTTGTTATTGATGAGTGCCTTACTAGTGACAACTGATCATGATCTGATCAGCACATCAGATTGCAATCAACGGCAATATTGCGTCGACTTGGCTTCAGTAAAACCAGCGCTGTCAGGAAAAGCCTTTTCCATGGGCCATGCCATGCAAGACTTGCCGCAGAGGCATGCTGCCAGCTAAGAACTCTTCAATTGAAGCAAGAGACAGGCTGTCACAGCTGGCAGCCGCTGTGCGCACCTGGCCAGGCCTGTGCGCCGCAATGCGGCATTGCCGATTCAATCAAATTCGAAGCAGCAAGTTGGAAGTTACAGCAGGCAGGGCACCTATGGCTGACAGCCTGCCTAATGGCACAATCCTTGAGGCAGCCAGTGGCAACACACAGTGCAGCTTCCAACCGTACAAAGCCACTCTGAGTGTACTCCTCCGGCCCAGTCACTGGGTCAGATTGCCAATAGACAATGCTCAACAGGCTTAGCCGATACAATTCATGACTCAATACACCATCTTAATGACGCAGTTTTAACCCACTCCTGCTCAATAATTTCATTCAGGCTGAAGGTCATTAACAAAGCAACTTTTGCTTGCAACTGTTGCAGGAGACTCTGGTGGAGGCGTGTTCTATGCACCATCAGGAGTGTTGGTGGGAATCACCTCAAAAGCTGACAATCTGTGCAGTAGACAGGAGATAGCAAACAGGCTGGACACTTCAGTCGTGCGCAGTTGGCTGGCTTTACAAGGAGTCATGGTGCCTTGATCTGAGCCTACCAAGCCTTCAAAGAGAAGAAGATGATTCATCAAAAATGAAAAAAAATGAAGTTGTCACTCTGGGTAATTTCCGGGTCATGTAGAGCAAGCGCGGGGAGACAATATTTGTCCTACAAGAAGGCTCACCTGTTGCATAGGGCAGCAAGCACTGCGGCTCAGCCAGTCCATGGCTTGCCGCTGACGAACCGCAGAAAGCAGTGAGTCACTACTATGACAGTCATAACCGACCTCATGTTGAAGGCCACACCTGCAGATAAGGCCGGCCGGCAGAAGCAACCGTCAGCGACCAGGCCAAGCAGCATTGGGTTTGTGAACGGCAATGGCTTAGTTGTCAGGCAGATTAGCAGAGAACCCACAGGTCATGCGGCATGACCGCAGAGTGTGCGGCGCATGAGCAGCACTACTCTAGCAGTAAAGACAGCACAGTCCTCCAGCGGGACATTGTGACGGCTGCCCGATATCAAGGACCAGGGAAGCCAACTGGAGTGTTGCGACGGGCTCACGTCGGCATCCCCATGGAGTGATTTTAAGCAGCATACCCTGCCAGCTTTACATTCTATAGAAACCTGCTCCTACCAGCTGACAGGGACCGTCCGATTGGCAATGGCATCAAAGCCAGCTACAACAGCAGCAGCAGTGAGCCTCACTGCTGCCCTGAAAGCAGCAGGGTGGCAGCATGGCACCAACTGACAGTGAGCCGTCAAGAGGAGCCACCAGTGTCAGCATGACAGTCCCACATAGCGAACAGCTCCATGTTGGCCAACAGCCACAGGACAAGCCCTAAAGTACTTTACTACTACTAAGTAGTAGTACTACTACAACAAGTTACCTCAAGGGTTTCCATCTGTAAGGAGCCAGCTGATGGCTCATATGGGGGCACACCAAAAAGAAACAGAAACCAGGTTCAATACGGTTGAATATCTGTTTTACTAGTGACACACATGCACTGGTTTTTCCTGAGCCTCAGTTTGCACTGCAGGTGACCTGGCACAGGTCTACTACACAGACATAACGTTACCTGGAGATGTATATCCGCGACACTGCTCGGCTGTGGCGCAGCATACCGCCTGCAGTGGCTGACAATATGCACTCACTAATAATAATAATCAGTACTTTGCAGCCATAGCATTTACTGCCATCGGCCCCGCGCCTCAAATCTACCCAGTGAATTCAATCCACTTTCGGACAAGGCTTAGTGCATGATTATCCGAATATGCACTCACTGACTGAAGCAAGTTCAGCACAGCAGTGATGCACGACGACGCACGGGGAAACCTGCTGCCTCAACAACGTGCCCCCCCATGAGCCATCAGCTTGCTCCTTTTTTCGAAAACGTTTTTTGGAACACAGACCATATTCAATCCGGCAATATATTTGCAGATTCAACCCGCTGACCAGCATCAGACTCATTCTCAAGGCCAGACTAGTCCGAGTAGTCAGAAAGACTATGCAAAACATGCAAGATTAGATGAGCTGTGTGCCAACAATAATAATGAACGGTTCAGAAGCTGCAACCACGTGATGTTAATCTGACTTGTGCGCTAGAGCGTTGCCGTTGAAGCTCCTACATGTGCGTGAGGCGCTGGCACTATGTACTACATAATATCGATTAGTACTACTAATTACTTAGTAATAATAATAATCAGTGCTTTGCAGCCATAGCATTTACTGCCATCGGCCCCGCGCTTCAAAATCACCCAGTGAATTCAATCCACGTTTGGACAAGGTTAGTTACTTATTACTTAGTAACCAATTGGTCAATCATAATTAGTACAGCCTTCCTAAACCGCCACCACCCTCTCTCCTCCTGCCGCCACCTAAACCTGGAAACCCTAAACTGCCACCTCCTCTGCCGCCTCCTAAACCGCCATCAATAGCACTGCCAGGCAGAACCACACCTCGACCCTGAACCCCAGAGTATAAAGCACCGCCAGCCCCTGAACCGGGGTTTATGACACCACCACTGTAGCCTAAACCTCCATACCCAGCAGTTGCCCCACTAAACCCCACTCCGCCTGAACCTCCAAGGCCCCCAAAACCGCCGAGATTTGGAAATCTATCATAATCCCCGCCAATGATGTTTGGTGGCATCATGGGGTTCTGTGGCCGGAAAGGCCCCCAGGGCATAGGGCTGGGGTATGGAGCCCTATGGAGCGACAAAACCCCACGAGCTTGGCGTCTTTCCTCCTCTAAAACCCTAGCTCTCTGAATCCAAGCTGCCCTAAAAGCCCATTTCCAGCCAAAGCGGTTGGCATCTTTCCGCAGACGGTTCAAGGTCTGAGTTAGGGCATAGCTGTAGGGTCCCCGGAGGTTGGCGGTTGTACTGCTGCTGCTGCTGCTGCTGTTGCTGGAGGAGGTGTTGTGAGGGAACTCTTTGTCAAAGAGAGGCTTCCACAGGTTGTCTGTTGCTGATCTGTGTCTGAGGGGTGTGCAGGTGCAACACAGAGCAGCCAGGTCTTTGGCCTGCAGCAGCAGCAGCAGCAGCAGCAGCAGCAGCAGCAGGTGGCAGCATGTAGGTTACTGGAATTGTAAGATTACGTACAGTTTGCAACCAACAAATCCAGACAATATGCTGCTGTTGCAGACAGGCTTGTCATGAGTAACATCATAATACCACACAGCCTTATCATGAACAATATTAGACACTTTTAAATTTATCATTCAAATTACTTGTTATACCTAGACTTTGTTTTAGATATTCATAAGCAAAACTAGAACACTTGGTTATCATGTAGCATGTATCATCATTTAGCATGTAAAAGGCCCACCTCCAGCAGCACCAGAATTGCCTCCTGTAACTCAAAAGGTAGACTGGTGAGCCCCACAGGCGCGCTCCTGCCAGCAGCAGCACAAGCAGCAGCAAGCAGCGGCAAACACAGCTTGTCCTTCAGCATAATCCATAACTTTGGAAGATCGCTGTAGCAGCCGGCCGCCAGAAAACTGCATGAAGAGCTGTCTGCCGCTTCTGCAGCTGGGATGTGTGGCACAGCAGCAGCAGCAGCAGCAGCAGCAGCAGCAGCAGCAGCGGCAGCAGTCGAGGTGGCTGTAGCTGTGCTTTTTGGAAGGTTGAGAGTCGCCACCAACTTTGTGCTGAAAGTGCTGCTGATAGCTACTGCTGCTGCCGCTGCCGCTGCTGCTGAAGGTGGTGGTGCTGCAGCTGCTGGTGGTGGTGGTGGCGGCTGCGTAACACTGCCTGCTACCACAAGGTAACTTCCAACATCTAACAATTTGATATGGATTATTACCTCACCATGACCACTGCTGCTGCTGCTGCAATCTTTGCTGCTGCCATCATATGCTACAGCAGTTTCAGGCAGTGCATATGCCAGGCTGTACACGCCACTGGCACCTGACAGCTCAGGTAGACAAACTCCTGCTGCTGCTGCTGCCGGCTGCTGCTGCTGCTGCAAGTATTGCAGTCCAGACTCCAACATGGCAGCATGCACAGCAAGCAACAGCAGCTGAGACTGATTCAGCTCCTGCTGCTGCTGCTGCTGGATGCAGTCCATCAACCGCAGCAGGTGATCTGGCATCCAAGGTTTTGCAGGAGGATGATCACAGTCTGCTGCTGCTGCTGCTGCTGCCACCATGTGAACGTCACCGGGGTCATGTTCAGTATCACCTGGCCCCTGCTGCTGCTGCTGCTGCTGCTGCTGCTGCTGCTCAGGTGCTGGATCAACATTCATGTACTCAGCTCCTGCCGCTTGTGCTGCCCCTGCCGCTATCCCAGTGTTGATTATGGTTGGCTGGATTGGCTGAATGCCGGATGCAGCAGCAGCAGCAGCAGGTTCTCCTGCGCTAGTGCCCGCCAGGGTTCCCTGCTGCTCTGATGGATACAGCAGCTGCTGCGCCTGCGCTCTTGCAATTGCTGCTGCTCCAGCCGCATGTGCAGCACTCAGTGCAGTGTCATGAGCTGCAGCTGCGTCAGCAGCACTGGCGGGCCTGTTGCTGTGGTTTGCATTGCTACTGTTGGTGTTCTGGGGACTTGGGGCCTGAGGAACTGCTGAATTAACTGAGATGCTTGTTGCTGAAACTGCGATGTCGGGGGCCAACACCCACAGCAGGTCGCCATTGCATACTCCCAGGCTTGCCAACGTGTCGTTTTCGTTGCCTGTGATGGGGTGCTGCAGTCGAAAGGCATCGGCAGATAAGCAGTGAGTGATTCACTTGGAATCAGCTTGTGTTGCGCGCCCTGATTCTTACGTTGCGCTGATTTACTGCTGTACAAGATCTCAGATTACTGTGTACTCTATGCATGTGCGCATGCGGCTTACGGTTGGATATATGGACTAGTGCGAACGTCGCGGGGCCATGTTGCTATCTGCTTTTGCCCGTAACCATGCATGCAAGGAGAATCACATTGCACACCTTCTTATTCAATGAAAGCACCACCTGAGAAGCTGAGGATCCTGGCGGGAGAGGCAGGCTTGCCAGGCATTGCTGTCGTGCTTCTAGTAGTGAGCACCCGTTAGGCACCTCAAGGCGATGCACTGTGGCTGGAGCGGCAACATGTTTGATTTTGAGCTTCATAGTGCTCGGCGTGATCCGTGAACGATGCTACTACAGTCTTTCAAGGCCATATGCAGCACTGCACTCTTGATTGCTGGGGTCCTTCTCATGCAACACCGAAAGCAAGGACATTGGAGTCAGCCCAAGTTCACTGTCGCGCAAGGCTGCAGACACATGATCGGATATGTGAAGAAGCTAGGAAATTGGTCATGACAGTATGACAATAACAAGCAGTCAAGCAGATGGTACAATGGGTGACCACTAGGTTGGCTGTATAGGGTAATTTACATGCCCTTTGCATATACAACGGACAGCAGGTATCAATGCAGCACACATGTCGTCTCTGTTACGTTTTAGGTTGGGTGCACATGACCTCCCTGTTGCCACCGGTAGGTGGTCTACTGATGCTGACACAGCACAACGTTTGCCCAGACACTTGCGCCACTGTCAACACTGTGCTTCAGGTTCTGTTGGGGATGAGTTTCATATGATTTTTGAGTGTGAGTGGTACAATCAAGTGCGGTCCCGTTTTCCCCGTTTGTTTGAGCAGTTTGGTGGCCATGATACCTTGCATCACTCTATCACTACAGCTGGTCCTCATATGGCACGTTTCATGGGTCAAGATAAGCGTCTTGTGGCTGCATTTGTTCATTTGTGCTGGTTGTTGCGGTGCAATCCATATACACCTATGCATGTTTTTCATAATCTTTCTGCCAAAAATTCAAGTTCAACTTGCAGATATTCAACCGGATTGAATCTGGTTTCTGTTTCTTTTCGGTGTGCCCCCATGAGCCATCAGTTGGCTCCTTTCGGGTGGAAACCCTTGAGGTAACTTGTAGTAGTAGTAGTAGTAGTAGTAGTAGTAGTAGTAGTAGTAGTAGTAGTAGTAGTAGTAGTAGTAGTAGTA